>CM077116.1:30528682-30698682 GCA_039619475.1 Icerya purchasi | reverse complement strand
AATTTAAAATCGATTATTGAAAAGATTGAAAATAATCTCAATAGAAGTGTCGGAATACTAAGAAATAGCTGTTTAACGAAAGCAATTCTAATTTACATTATAATAAGTTACGGATGAATTTTTTTTAATAACATTTAACGGAATACAGCCAAATGTTAACATTCATAGTTTTAACAATTTTGCGGAGTATACACAATGAATCATTATGTACCTATAAAACATTAAGGAAGTTATAAAAATGTTGTAAATGTCGATCGATATTAACCTTTTTTTTTGCGTAAATGAGCGACCTTTAAACTCGTTCCGTTGTATTAGTTAACAAATATTAACACTTCCGCTAAATTTTTCCGGCGGAAAAATGTAAACTATCGAAAAATTTTTTAATTTTCATTTAGAATTCATAATAAATTATTAATTTTTCTGTAACATCCGGGCTAGTTTCTCGATTATATAAAACGAAGAAAAAAATATATACGACGACTACGTGAACATTTAACGGATTCACCCTATGCATGGTGTAAAAAATAAAATTAAGTACGCACTTTCAATACGATAAATTAACAAGATCAGGGATTATGAATGTTGCTTGCCTTTCCATACCGAAGGAATTATTTTAAAAATAAAATAGATAAAATCAGAGCAATAAGTGACGCACAATCCGTTATTAATTTTCCAATAATAGTAAAAGAAGAATAGAGCTGAATAGATTATGATTAAAAAAAACAAATATCTATTACGCCTCTTCAATTTTTAACAATTTACACACTTTGCAGGCTGCATTTTTTGTCCCATTCTTATTGAAGATAAAATGTTAAGGGGTTTTCAAAGAATTCTAAACTCAGCTTCAGATTTCAACATAATGAAAATTAAAAATTCTAACGAATACATATACAAAATTATATAGACAGAATCGAAAAGCAGAGAAAATTAAACAATTTTGCGGAAAAAATATACAAAGTTTCACACGAATATTTTTTTTTTTTTACTTTATTAAACTGAATGGTTTACTACCGCATATTTAAGGGTTTAGCGAAGGTAACTTTAATGTTTAAATTGAAAACAGAGCGAGGAAAGAAAAATAATCATATTGCTGTCGAAATTAGAAATCAAAAAACAAACAAATCTCTAATGGAATTGTAAATAATATTTTCGTCTAAAAAAAATGTAACACTACGAACGCACTAGAGTAACATACATTTTCAATATCTGCGACGTTCCGCTGAACATGGAAAGGTAGGTAAGTTTTATCAATTTATTTTGCTTAGAAACTACAACTTAATGAAATAAGCGGAAAATATGCGCATATACTTAACAATAACAGAACGAATAACAATTTTTAAAAGGGAAGCACGATAATTTCTGTAACGGGAACGTAACAAACAATAATAATAATAATAATAACAATAATAACAATATTTAAAGTAATCCGATTAATTTTAAAACAATAATTAAATTACGAAAAAAAAAAAAAAAAAAAAAAGAAAAAAAAACATCCGCGTCTTATATGTTTAATTACAGTGTAAAATTTTTGTTTTAATCACTCTTTGTACCGTAATATTATGAATACAGTAGGACAACAGAAGGGCTTTAATTGTTCCTGAAAATTATTAACCGAAACAACGGAAAAAGCTGTACAAATTTTCTAAGCACCATCGTCTCGTTAACGTCCATTAAGAAAGAATTAATTAAAACCCGGACAAGGAGAAAGTTTAAGAGAGTAAATAAAGTTATACTGATAAGACATACACATATACATATATAAAGACTTGGATGCGCGCACATACCTCAGCATGCCGGTCGGAATAATATCCTTCAGCTGAAGCCTTCTACAAATCGGATTTCCCTCGGCATCAGATAAAAAATTATTAAGTTTCGGATCTTTTTTCCGCCTCTCCTTTAGGGCTCCCAAGGCAATTTGTTGTCGCGAACAAAAAGTAGCTGCTGCCTGCTGAAACTGTTCACCCTCCGCTCCGTCAAACTGCGTATTAAACCAAAAACACGAGTCGTGTAATGAACGATAGTACATAAATGCGAACGGATCTATTGCGCGACCATGTTTTTTTTACAAACGGTAATAATAAACGTACATTATTACGTATATAATAAAATAGTGTAAATCTGTTAAATATTTAAACATCAGCGTAATCATTTAGTAAACAAACTTTTGCGCTAAACTTTGAAAAGACTTATTTTTACAGAAAGAAGAATAAGAAAAAAACTAGTATGTTCAATTTTTTTTTTAGACGAGTTATCAATTTTTGAAGTAATAACACTTTAAGTGAATTATTTTAACTCATTGTGAATGAATTGAAGTTTATATTTAACAAATTATCTCGTACAATATAATCTTTTAAATCGAGGAGGAACATTCTGGAATGTGTTTTAGTGAGCGCTAAATATAAGATTAATAAAAGCTTTAACTGAAAAGTGTCTTCTTTATGCTAGGTCGTTGAAAAATAATGCTGGAATTGCAAGCGTACTTCACGCGGACGTTCGTTAGAAAGCTGTTCATTAAAGGGACGTTACTATTTTGAACTTAATAGTCATTGTGGAAGGGATGCACTAATCAATCTGGGTCCCGAGTTGATCATCGGCGACGGAGTAAAAATTGTTAAAAATTAGAAATAATATCGTTAATAGTCACGTAGGAGGCAATGGAGCGAATATCGCCATGATTATTGATGCACAGACACACTTATGCGCAACTGAACTTTGTATTAACAAACACAGTATCTTTAAGGTGTAGTCTCTTACTTATACATTCGTACGGCATACAGAATTACCTTGAAAAATGTATAAATAGGTGTAGTCACGGTCAGATTAAGATACCTTACGTTAATCTTTCGTTGAGAAGCCAACGCATTGACGATCGGTTTATGATACTGCAAGCAGATCCGGTAATTATAAATTAGTGCTGCAGCTCGGAGTTCCGCCAACAATTAAGCATCTTTCTATGCATTTTCTAACGCGTCCGAATCGCATCCTTTTAATTGTATTCATTTTCAATTTTTAACTCACTTATTGCTTTCGTGACAGGCACAGCACATGTCTTGATCATTCGTCATTCTTAAAACGTAGTCAACTCCGACGTGTGCTACGTCTTCCAATACTAAGTTTCGATTCCAGCGAGAAAACAGGAAGGTCTTATCAACTAGCTACTTAAGATTATTTATTTTATTTGAAATAATTATGAATTATTTTTACTGGCAAGGTTGTTTTTTTATCCAGTTTTTAAAATTTATTCATTAAGTTAGAACTTAACCTCCCTAAAACCCGCGAAAACGAATTTTGCCGTGAATTAGACCTTGATAGATCGATTTTTTGGCCTAAAATCCCCCTAGTGTGCAAGTTACAGCCGTTTTCGAGTTTGAGGGCGTACAAATATATATGTACATACAATTTCTGGCTCGTATAATAATATAAAATAAACCAATCAGAATTTTAAAATGTTTCAAGAAAATCATAGAAGAAAGAAGTTTAAAGTGAATAATTTTTCATTATTCTGGAAGCATTTCATTATAATTTCATAATTTCGCACGCGACTCATTTTATACTTCACATATTACGAACACACGGTAAATTGCAAGTCCGAATTAAAAGAATTTCAAATGAAAATTCCGAGCGGGTGTTTCGGATTCCATTTGCCGGGTGTTAATTACGCATGCACGCATATGCACATATATGCGCAAATGCATGTGAGTGAGAAAAGAGTCTATTTCAACTTTTATTATTAACATTAATTAAAAAATAAGTATGACGAGGACATCATTTAGCAGGTCTTCTTTATATCGCATAATACTGAGATTTTATCGAGTAAATGTAAAAATGTAAATTTACAATTTATTGCGAACACATAATAATAAAGCATCTCCAGTGAATAAACTAACGACGACGCAATAAACATGTACACGCGCGCCGTTAAAATGGTTCTTTAGTAAGTTACGAGTTTTTAAATGAAACAAAATTCTTTTATACGCACTGTTTCGGAAGCTTAAATATTTAACGATAACGTTTTTACGGACACACCTTTGCAGCGAATACGAGTTCGTACTTTAGTTTTTACCATTGAATTTTCTATAGTTTTGGAATATACGTTTCGATTACTACAATTTTTTTCAAACATTTTTAAAGGTTTACAGCAATAGCGAAATGCATTAATGTATTTTACTTTGATAATTTTCTTAGTATATTTACAAAGAAAAAAAAAAAAACGCTCAACAATTTAACCAATGATCTCCTCGGTTATTTTTCTAGCAAATCTGAAATACCGTCTCTGTAGTGTCGATAAATCGGGCCCTCGAGAATGTTCAGTAACTTTAAATAGTTCCGAGGTCCGTCAGTAGTTAACACAGAATGTCTAATATACCGAATTACCTTTCTACATCTCAATTCTCAACGCTGGGTAGTACTTTAGAACGTGTTTATCACGTTGTATTCTATACGACTGCGGTCAACGCGGTAAATATTGTAAGAGTTACGATATTCACCCTTAATAAATTATTTTCTATTTTAATTCACGAAGTACTAACAAAAGGAGCATAAAGAAATACGTAACATATCAAAAAGAAGTATTGAAAATCCAAACGAAATAGAGTTGTAATGAGGAGTATTCTAAATGTATTTCGCACATTATCCTCATTACGTCTTTATTTTTTTTTTTTTAAAAAAAAAGACACGTTAAAAATGTACCTAAATAATAAAAATTAGAAAATTGCCGAATTTTGGTGAGACTGTACAGCTACTAGAAAAAAAGGGTTTAGGCCAATGTTTTATTCGTGGAGTACTGCCACCGTGTACAGGTCTACGGCATCCAAGAGTTTCCTTCAATCCTCATTACAAACATGTGCCAGACTGATGAGTCCATTTCACTTAATTTATGGCCTAATTAATTTGAGGTATTTAATTTAATGATAACATGCTAGATGGTTCTAACAGTTTTCGCGGAAAACACACGCACACACATATATATATATATAGGAAACTTTACAGTTAATGGTGCGATTCTTCACGTTGAGCATCGACAACAATCGCATTCTTGACAATCACTGTAATTTGTATTATCGCGATTGATACAAATATCCAAATAATTATTTTCTGTTAATTAAAAATAATGACGCCATAATGAACATTTTACTAAGTCGAATTGAAAAATAAAAAGGAAATTGAGTATGACTTTTTATATTTAAGTTTTTTGATAAAACCCCAATGAGAAGCCACGAGAAATTAATTTTTTTTGTACGTACTAGCGGCTATAAATTCCGAAAATAAAAATAATAATCTAAAGAATACTGACCATTTTTAACAGGATATCTCCTATTTCTTGAACAATCGGATTTTCCTTCTTCTTCTGTTTCATATTGTTATTAAATTGCGAGTGTATTTCTAGCATTTCTTCCAAATTTGGAAATAACAAGTTAATCTGATCGGACGGTAATATCTGCAATTCTTTCATCGGCTGATAGAACAGTTGATCTAGTATTTTTAGTGCGCGCACGTGAGATCTTTCTGTGTGAAATAATTCTGTAAAAAACGATTATATTTTTGTAATACATTAAAACTGAACACTGCATCAATGCATTTACACATAAAACTTAATAATTCTGTGCAGGCCATTTTTCTTTCGCATCAATTTTTCTCTCTGGCCTATTAATGATTTCCTACTTTCTTTTTTATTATTATTCTTTTATTACACTTCTAAAATAACACCGATGCAGAAAAATGCTTTTTTATTAAATACGAGAAATAAACTCGATACACATCAATCACAATTATACAGAGATTGTCATCACTTCAGGAAACAAATTCGATCAGATTATTTATAATTATTACTTAAACTATACTTTGTTTTAATTAATTTTTCTTCTTCTATTTTCTGATTTTATTCTCTGACGTTATGTTGGACATGATCGTATTCTCTCGCGTCATAATTGGATATAAGCTTTTTGTTTGCCTATTCCAAGTGTAATAATCAAAATTCATAAATTTTCTTTCAAAGAAATCTGGACGCAAAATCTACTTCTCGAGCAGACGGATTAATTTAATTTTTAGTCAAACGTTTATACTTCAGTTTCACTCCTACATTCGTAATACGGTTATCAGCGACAAATGTTTTAAATTACAACACAATTCTGTCGTATTTCATCTGACTAGTCGGTGTATTATTATTAAATGGTTTAATCAAGCTCTCGGAGAAACTTGTCGATTACTTTAGTAACTATTTTTTGCGTTTTACATCCGCATTCCTCCTTGTTTGAAATAATATCGAATTTAAAGCGGCTGAAGTTAACAATGTTAATAACCGGAACCGATTTTTTAAAATCGTATTCTGAATAATTTAGTCGCAGTACAACGTGACGGTAAAAGCTTAATTTCACTTTTTATAATACAGAACTACTTTTACTATTTTTTTTAAATTTTAAAGATGTTTCTTAACTGATTTTAATTTTTACCAACGTTGTCTTATATTAAAAGTATCGTTTTATGAAACAATTTTAAGGGGGGCTCTTTCACATTTCCTTCATCATTGGCGTTTTTAATTTTAGAAAATTATACTAACGCTAAATACGAATACACTTTGCTTTCAGTTTTAAAATACTTTTTTTTTTTTTTTCTTTTCTGAAATGCAAAAAAAATAAATAAATAAGATCGTCATTTTTATTATTGTAAACAACGCCGGGTGGAATTGTGAATTTTATATTAAGCAACGAAATATTATTAATTTTTTCCACGTTGCGGTTAAATAAAAAATATTTTATCGTGTATATTTCCCCAGTGCAAAATTTAAAAAAAAAAAAGCCACCTTAATTTCCAGGCTCTCTGAAACATCAAAAAAAAAAAAAGAAAAAAAAAGGAGGTATAAAAAATATTAACCACAAATTTCTTGAATTCAAAGTTGGCTAAGAATTGCGAAAAAAGGAAAAAAAAATGGTGATGATAGTAATAGTTATAATAATAAAGGCGCTCTTATTTTCCAAAATCGATAGCCGTCCGGGGCGGTACCAAATAATAAGGAAATGAGAAGGGGTCGAACAATTTTTTTTTCTTTCTGTTTACAGAGGGTTAAATTCACATTTTTAAATTTATTTGTATCGCACACACGCGCGTAAAAATAAGAACAAGCAACCTTTTGGGACTTGTGTAACCCACTTCTGTCAACCGTAAGTGTAGATGTTTCCTTACGCAGAAAGTGTTATATTACGTACATGTGATACGTTCGCGGAAACGGGCAACATACGTGCGCAGTTCCTCTGTGTGTACATAACGAGATAGATATCTGGCTTACGGTAAAATTACATGATTCGCGCGAAGGAAATTTTAAGAAGCGAACAATCTTCGAAAAACACCGACGGACGGTAATTAGGCGAACGAAGAATTCCCCCCACTGAACTAGTTCGGCCAAAAAAAGGAATAAATATCGAGAAAATTTACTCATATATATGCGCATGTTGACACACTTCGGACAGGTTCTATCCTTAAAAGCATCGTAACGACACGATTATAGTAAATGACATCGGTGAGATCGACGTTTCGTTACGTTTTCCGATTTTTTTTTTTGTTTTTTTTTTTTTTTTTAAATTTTCCTTCATTCCATTCGTTAACCTGGGCGAAAGGAGGAGGAGTCTAGGTCAAAGATTGGCGCGATTTATATGAAAAATACGCATGTTCCAATGCGAACAAAAAAGGTCCTTTTTACGGGTGGGGGAGGGGGTGTTTCACAACGAATACCACCGCATATCTTTACTATGCGGTGAACAGACACGTAACTCGAACAAGTCAGTAGATCTCGCCATAGCTACTGTACACAGATTATCTCGCATATCTGTTATTACGAATAAAATTTGTTGTATTTTCCTATAAAGTGCAGAATACACTAGTAGTGTAGTGTGGGTGTGCTTGTATGTTTCTATCTGGAACAAGTACAAGACGGTATTTAATTTCTGTAGACTCCTACTTTAGACATACTCCGCGTGGTTTAGATTATTCTGTTTTCAATACTTATTAATCGATACAGATCGGAAATCATCAGAATTGCCCGTAGCTAGAATGTTTAGTACACGCTTCTTTTATAAAGTACATCGCAAAACCGCAGAACAAAGCGAGTTTTAGTATTTACTCTCTGTTTAATTACAAAATACGAGTGTTTTCCTGTTGCATTTGAAGTTTTCATTTTTTCCGACAAACGCAATTTTGAAGAAAAATTTATTGTTTAACAAGTGAACTTCAAATGAACTCGATAAAAGAATTGTACGCCGCCAAACGTAGATCGAAACAGTCGGCAGATCTATTTATGTATTCGCCCGTTATTTTTTCGTTGAATAGCGGGGGTAACTTTTGCTTAAAAGTATGGATAAATAAGCTTTTCTACTAGTGATCGGCCCCGTACATTTTTTTTTTTTTTTTTGAGTACGTCAACTACAGAGACATTAACCCAGTGCGAGTGAAAAGTTTAAAAGTTATTATATACGGCAGCGGGATATACCGCGTGAACAACGTCTAACAGACTACACGCTACAACGCTAATATTATCAACTGATGACAGTAGCTTAATTGCATACGGCCTTCCTTCTCAATTCGGCCTGTTCAGTAAAGGCTGTAGGAAACAGATAAGACTACAGTAATCGATCCGTTCTATGGTCTAAAAGGTGGAATACATCGGTAAATCCGGAAAAATCGTTTTTCTGCCCATTCCCTCTGAGAAGAAGAAGGACGTACACAGATATCAACTATAGGGTCCGGTAACGAAGTGGATCGGATTTCAAAAAATCATAACACAAAGAGAAAATTACTTGTTTTTTTTTTTACTTATTTTTTAAAAATAACATCTTTGAATGGCGGCCTTTTTGCTTGATGCGTTCTTGCGTCAGTTTTATTAAGTTTTCAAACACTTTTTTCAGCATACTCCTCGGTATCGCGGCCGTGACATCGCGTACTGCGTTTCTGAGGTCTGCCAGGTCTTTCGGCTTGTTGAGGTAAACTTTAGACTTCAAATACTCCATAAGAAATATTCGGCCGCCGATAAATTTGGCGAACGACTCAGCCAAACGATTTCCGTGCCTCTCGTAATTAAAGGGTTCCCAAACAGTTGCCGCAGAACTGCCATCGTTTCAATCCCCGTGTGCACTGTGGCACCATCTTGCTGGAACCACGTTCTTGACAGCTTTTTCTTACGTCTCAAGGCCGGTCCGACGAATTCTAACAACCTTCCTCCGTTCACCGTCTCGTCGAAAAAGTATGGGCCAATCACTCCCCATGCCGCGGTTCCCATCCAAACCGTCACCTTCGGCTAGTGTAGCGTTGATAATGTTACGATTCGAATCACTCCAGTAACGAAGATTTTGTTTGTTAATGTCGCCATTGAAGTAAAAGTGAGCTTCATCCATCATCATAATAAAATCCAGTAGAATATCGCCGTCCTGAATTTTTCCAAGCATCACTTCACTAAACGTTAATCGTAGACTGTAATCGCCGGGTAAAAGCTGATGTGTACACAAAATTTTATAAAGATAAAAGTCAAGATCCTCGTGAAATATTCGGCGAACCGTTCGTTCAGGTATTTTCAAATTGTCTGCGCATAAACGAACAGAACGCGATGGATCCACATTTTCCGGAGTTCTGACTGTTTTAACGAACCCTGGCCTTTTTTTAAACATTGATCCGGATTCCCTGAAGTTTTTCACCCACGTACACACAGCTTTTTCGGTCGGAATCGGTTTTTTGAATGCTACAGAAAATTTATTTCGAAAAACGCGCGCAGCGGGCACCTACGAATCGCCATGGAAAATAAAACGCTCTTCTCGCGTAAACACGCTGCTCACACGTTTGCCGGACCCTGTACAATGGCACAGCCATCCTCCAGGTGGGTCAAGACTGTTACCTTGGTATCCATTTAGACAAGTGACTTAATTGGCAACATCACATTAAAATTACCTTACGTAACTATCGCTATAAAATAAAGAAACATAATCGGGTTTTTCGCCCAAAAAGTAAACTCCGCTTGAAAACAAACCATTAATCTACAAATAAGTCCTTGTGCTTTCCTAGAGGTATTCAGCTATGGAGCACGACAACCAACTCTAACCTTAAGAAGGATCAGACGTTTCACAATAAATCTCTTCGTCGTTTAACCGATGCACCATGGTTTGTGCGCAACAACATCATACATAGGGATCTACGAATACTCACATCGATTGAGGAAGTAAACTTCCATAGTAGCCGATATTACTATACCCTGACGGGATATATCAATCCTACCAACAACACAACTCAACGCCGGCTAAAACACCTACGCCCCAACAATCTATTTCGGAGAACCACTTAGAACTACCGCGCACTATATAACTATTGTATGTAACTTTTTAGGTTTCTAGCCAAAACGCCACTATCATTGATCATAGCGATAATTTATAGTATTTAATATTGATTATTATTTTAAGCAACTTTTTGTAATAATATAAAAAAAAAAAATAATCTCGCTTTTTTAATTAATAGATATTAGTAAAATATCATTATTATAAAATACATATTTTATTACCTAAATCGATCAATCTTTGAAAAAGTTGACTTTTATTTACGATTAGTATTTTTAAATGGTTACAGCTAAGATTCTGGTAACGTAGAAATAGCGAGACAGTTTTCAAAATAACGAAGACTTTATTGTCGATTAATAACGAATAAAAAGATTTATATATATATATATATATATATATATATATATATATATATATTAAAGTGTAAATTGGTTTTTTGATTTCAAAAAATAATCACAAATTATTCTTCAACAATAATGGGTTGGTATATAATACCGTCGAAATTTCATTTGTATCAGGTATTTACAGTACAGGGAGAAGCGTGCACAGTTTCGTTTTTGCTTAAACTTATCCAAAGTACGAATAATCAATTCAAATAGCGCCGAACACTATTTGGAGCCATTTTTTGGCAAGCGACCATGTGTTATGTCGTAAACAGGGAACAAAAATTAAACTTCAGTTCAATATAGGATTTTTCGAAAACGCGATGGCCGTCAGTAACCATAACAAAAAAAAAACAAAAAAAACATGTTTGTTTATAACTACCATACTGGAGGTTGCAACTAACAGTTGGCAACAGCCTTCCGTTTTCCTTATTACCTATATTATTATCTTTCATAATTAACGTGTAATTCGTTTTAAAATTATTTGGAAAAATTTAAGTACGATGTTCGCACTCTAAAAAAACCCGACCGTAATATATTACATTGTCTTTAAACTTTGATTTAAATCATATTTCACAAAAAATAAAATATTTAAATACGCAAAAAAAAAAGCGCGCCAATTTTAAAATTCATAAATTATACGAACAAAAGAAAATTAAAAATTCTAATATTTTCGCATAATTATTTTAACATTTTAAAATCTAAAATTAGCACGGGACATCTAAAAATAATAGAAAAAATTAATAAATTTCACTGCTGAAATAAACGATATTTTGCAGCCTCAGACAGAATAATGTACGATTTTTGTTTCGTCAAAGATCCTAAATAGTAATACCATTTTGGCTAACTTTTTTTCGTATTTGCGCAGGTAATAATACAAACGCATATATATATATATATATATAGAAAACTTAAATCTATTAAAGAAAATCCTACCCGCAATAATATTTTTTAACTTTTTCAATGCTGAATATTAGTGTAATCACCAATCAATCACTATAAAAAATCGAAATAGGGAATATATTTACAAATTTAAGTACGAAGGATTTAAAAAAAAAAAAAAAAAAAAAAAAACACTAAACAAATTTGTATTATGTAATATGAGTGCCGTAGACAGAATTTTGTGACATGATTACGTTTAAACAAATGGTTTTACTCACTTCTGCGTCACGTCATACGTAATAATGCAGAATAGCGGCCACCAAATTTTGAGAAAATTAGATCAAAAAGTTTTGAATAATTGAAGAAAATACGGTGAAAAAAAATGTATTTTTGTTGTGTTCTAAAAACTAATCATAATACAGAACTAAAAATTTGACGTCAATCCATCTGTGTCGTAACGTAGAACATACACATAGCTCAATTATAAAAGGAAAAAAAAAAGGAATAATAGAAATTAAAAAAAGTAGAAAGTTCTTTTAAACCGTTTCGTATTTGTGTCTATTCTAGATGTCTGTAGAAATTTATAACAAATAGAGATATACATAATCGAAAAGTTATCGGTGTAGCTTTCAGCGGTCACACATGCTTTTTTTTTTTTTAACTATGTTTATTAAATAAAAAATATAACCAAACTTGCCAACGGAAGTAAGAGTTAAGGTGCAATATGTAATATTACCGCCCGATTGAATAATTTACACGAAGACAGGTATTAGACCGCTTGTAAAAATAACGCGTTGTAGTCTAATTAAAATTGTTCCCAGAAGAGAAGATTTTCTTTTTTTCTTTTTCTTGTTTGGGTTTTTCCCTGGGCTTGTCAGCAACGGACGATTACCCATCAGCACGTATACACCCAGAAGAGAAGGTAACAAATAACAAAATAGCGAATGGTAAAAAAGATACTGACCACAAGGGTATCTATTATTCGTTTTTCAGTTCAGTGTGCTAACTCATTTTGGAAAAAGAAGAAATATCTGTCCCTAATGTGAAGAGATCGATGACCTGTCGAACAATATCATGATGATTAGCGTACGAATATGTTTTCCAGTTTATGGCTACTTTTTCTATGCATAACTAAATAATACACGAGGAATCCCGTTGATAAAATTTGGATTTCATGCATTTCCAAATGTTTTTTGTTTTTTTTTCTTATTCTTTCCCTCTATTGCAGGTAATGTAATAACGTTACATTGTCAAGGGAATAAGCGTGGCAGCCATATTCATTCTACGCGGAAAAAAAAAAATATTGTGCATCTATATTGCTCATACTTAATACTTTTATTTTAAAACACACGAAGATGTTTAGCAGTTAATATTCATAAAATTACAATTCGAAATTTCGCTACAAACTATGTTAACATTACTTAACGTTTCGGATACGTTTGTACATCATCAGAATTAACTCGGCTGAGACTTTAAGTACATAGTATAATAGCACTGTAATTTAACTTTTATTTTGTAATTTAAAAACAATTATATAATTTTAATATATTTCGATTTTGGCTGCTTACTGGTTCGCTGTTGTATATTGTCAGCGGTACAGAAACTACCTAGTTATCAAATTGTTTACATTTGATGACCGGTAATTTCAATACCTCCTCTGATTGCTTTTCAAGCATATATTCGATACTTTGATGATGATTCGAAAACCGACGAATTGTAAGTTACACCCAGTTTTTTTTTTTTTTTTTTTTTTGTTGTTATTTATTTATTTACTCCGCTGTACCTTGCGGTTTTTCAGCCGGAGTTTCTGATTGTTACTGTTATTATTTGTTGTTGATGTGTTTTTTTTTGTTATTCATTACATGGTTGACAAAGCTGATCAAATTAAAAAAGTTTTTTTTATGTATTTCTGTTATTGGTTTTTTTTATTATTTTCCGTTTTTCTCTTTCGTTTTTAAACTTATTGCATTCGAAAATCGAATGAAAGCAATCGTCTGTTTTCTCTTTACAGTCTATACAGATGTCTGTTTCAGCAATTTTAAATCGTTTCATATAGACACCCCATTATATTTCCATGTCCGGTTAAAAATTGAGTGAAGTTATAATCGGTATAAAAATGTTTCATTTGTAGTCTTTCTTCTATGTTTGGAAGTTACACCCAGTTAGGGAAGTTTCGAAAACGTTAACTTTTAGTCTAATTTAATAAAGCATAACCGTGTTCGATGATTGATTTGTAGCGTGTATAGTTTAAAATTTCCACTTTTTTTATTTATATTCAAAAAAAAAAAAAAAAAGACAGACGATCACTACCTACATTTAAAACCGGAGCGTGAATTCTTGCAAAAAAACAAGATTTATAACTTTCGATTTAAAATAGATGTACGAATTTAAATATATGTTCCGTCGCTACGCAAAATAACATTGATGGGAATTTGAATGAAAATCCGTATCGTTCTTTTCTAAGCCAACTAGTTACGCGAATAGAATCAATTTTCTATTTCTCCGCTATATTGTTATTATTAAAACAATATTTGTACTTTTTTTTCTTATTTATCTTCTAACAGGAATGTGCAACTACTGCATAGTTTCTATTGCCCACTCTGCCCGCTTCAATCTTAAACATTTTCTTTGCAAGCGATAATATCATCTGTTCGACTACAGCTAACGACGTAACGTCATTATTTTTAAGGGCCTGCTCCAAGTATGATTTTCTCTTCTATTTTATATTTACCTTCCTTCGTTCTCTCACGATTCTTCAACACTCATCTCACATTTCCATTTCGAAGGTATCCACCGTTTGGGAATTTTATCGGCTCTAACCATAAGTTCGTAAAACTAAGAGCACTAAGAGTTAATAGTACATTGTTCGCAAGAATTATTTAAAGATGAAACATAAAGGATGTACACGTTTAAAAAACAGCTCTATTACAACTAAAACGGCCCTTCATTACCGACTGGAAAAGAAACATTCGCAACTTTTATGAAACAAACGACGTCAAAATAATCAATTCTAAACTTTCCAGTAATATCACCCGCTGGACACTTTGACTGATTGGATGTGATCATTCATCCGTAAAGCTAAGAATATTTCTTTCTTTATCCATTATTATTAAATAGGTCATCAATGCGAGGACCAATAATTTTAAAAATGTAATCCATGTGTGTTCGCCCACCATAGAAATAGCTATGCTATGAGAATGCATTAAACAAGAGTTCAGGTGGGAATTATAGAGTGGGGAAAAAAAACAACTTTTATTTATTATATCCTATACAGGATGGAAATAGTCGAGGAGGCTCTAAAAAAAGAGGATCGCGAAATTGTCAACAGAATTAATGCATTTAACCTGGACTGGATTCGGAAAGCTGTTGCTAGAAGTTAAAAAAGGGGGAAAAACGAAAAAGAACAAATGACGAGGTAAAGTGAAAACATTATCCGATTAATAATACGCAGCATGAAGTCCGTATTGCAAAATAATATTGAGCTTGTAGACATAGAAATAATTATGAGCCTATTTGTAACTGGACCAAGTGTCACTGAAAAAGTAGCCTTAAAATAGACAAGTTCGCAGTTTAATAAACTATCCGGATACGTAATTCTTTTTTTAAAACATTTATTTTCAAAGAAATTTGTTCAGCTCAACTTTTCTTACTACTTCCTCCTGAAAGTGGAAGTTACTGCAATCACCTCGAAAATAAAAGCTAAAAATTTTGTTTATATATTCCGGGCTTGAGTATGAAGAATTGAAAAAAAAAAAAAAAAAAACGTTTTCAACAAATTTTTTTCTTTCTTTTTACACATACATACATGCGGATGCGCGTATATACATGTATGTTTATGAGTGCACAAAACTATCACGCATTTGCATTTGTGCAAATGATATTTACTTCCGGTTCATTGCACTCGATGCATATTGATATGTACAATCGCGGTTATCAAATTTTGAGAAAAATAAATCGAAATGGTTTTGCGTAAATTCAGAAAATACAAAAAAAAATAATGTAGTTGTTTCTTAAAAGCTAATCGTAGTACATAAGAAGTTCAGTACGACGTTAATAGTCTCTGCGTGAGGTCGAATATTATATATATATATATATATATATATATATATATATATATATATATATATATATATATATTTATAAAATCCAATTACGAGGGAGAAGCAACGTTTTTTTTTATGTCTATTTTTTTTTGAACCTGGTATAAACAGAAATTTGTACCGGAGGTTTGCGCTTAAGTAAATTATGCTATTTTCTTCGGTTTCATGTCATCCGGTGCGTTCTTATCAATTTTTCAGAAAATTTGGTCCCGGGGGAAAATGTGAAAGTAATTTAATTACTTTGTAAAACTAATCAGGATACGCATAGTTAAACGTGGCATTCGTCGATGCCTATTAGCAATATTAAATGCGTGATATCCACAGCCTGTAAATCATATATTTAAAAGTGTGGCTGTAGGTGTATGCTATTTCTTTCCCCTCTTTTTTTTTTTGTATTTTTTCAATTAATTGTGTAATGTATTGCCGGTGTTTGCGGCAAATATGTATATATAATTGGGAAATTATTGATGCGCTTTTACCGATCGTAGTTGACTTTAACTTTTATCAATCGCGGTTTACAAAAAATACTCTATCAAAAAACGATTAAAAATTAATTCGCATCGAGGAAAGATTATCTTATTTTATTTTCTTAACACGATATCGAGGTTTTTACTTGTTTATTCCTTTTTCAAAGGCCTTTATCTAAGTCGGCCTTCTTATTTGTATTCTTGCAAATAGTGAAATGCTAGGATTTCGAAAACGACAAGGTTAATTTTTATGCAAATAATTGAAACTTAGGAGGACGTAGACGGGTAGAAGGTTTAATGTTAAAAAAAAAAAAAAGATGTTTACTACGTCATTTGAACGCGTTTGTGTTTTTTTTCTTCCTACCCCGGGCGTGCCAGCGGCCTTGACCCAACAACATGATAAATTAAGAGATAGAACTAAGTAGCCAGGCGGACAGAAATAGAACTCACAAAACAAAGGGCAGCAGGAGCGGAACAACTGAAGGCAATGGGGTGGGAAAGGATATAGGCAGCGTTAAAGGCAGTAGGAAGACCCAAAGCTAAAAGTTTGGCGTAAAGAAGAGAGCGTTCGTTAAGGAATGCAGAACATTCGGAAAGGATATGATTTGTGTCATAAATACAAGGAGGCTCAGAAGCATGAAGAGAGCAGAAAGGAGAAGGGGACAAAAAGCGAATCGAAAGCAAGAAGGGAGTAGAGAATAATTTATTCTGAGTCTAATTAAGGAAACAACAGCGGAACGATGACAGACAGGAATAGAATGAAACCAAGGCACGAAACGAGGAACCGGTTAAATAAGAAAGTAGTATGAATAATGATTAGAGAATAAAGATGGATACACATGTCCAACCAAAGTCTGGAATGATTAGAGCGTGATAAGGAAAGAATGTCTGAAGAAGGGAAAGAGTCGGGGAAAGGACCATTGCGGGTGGCTGAGCGAGCTAGAGTCAGCTGAGTCATTGACCGCTATATTGGAATGACTAGGAACCCATAGAAATTCTTTGAGAATGGAATCGGACAAGAACAAGGAGGAGACGAGAGATCGAATGGAGAGAATGATACCGTCCAAGGAACGAGAAGGAGAAGAGGAGATGGCTTGAAGAACGCCTTAGGAGTCGGAAACGATCGGGAATTTTGTGAACCGCACTTGTAGAGGATATAAAACGAATGGCGCAAAGAATTGAGATCGATTCAGTCTAGAAGATAGAGCAGAAAGAAGGAAGTCTGAAGCACTCAGATGCAGAAACGTTTGCGTTGAAACGATAACGTTAATATCACCTCGAAAACGGAAAGGCTAATTTAAATGAAAATCGGTACCTAGATTGGACTTGTAGAAGAGATTTGCGAAAAAAAAATTAAAGGAAAAAAAGTGCAAATAAAAATAAAGTACCACCAATTATTTCTGGTTAAATCACGACGTGTTATTTACAAGTAAAATCGTTTTACGAAAAATTTCATCCCCCTATTTTCTTTTCTTATGCGCATATCGTTTGATACGGTTCGAGTAGGTTTTTTTTTCGTTTTTCTTTTACACTATCATTCGTCCGAAAAGGTAACTGAAAATTGTAAAATGAAATAGTATTAAAAAAATTCAAAGACTAGTCCTAATTAATGCAATACAAATAAGGAAAATAATTTTTCTACGTTAAATTAAATTAGGATATTTTAAAACAATGAAATTGAAGCATGTTGCTCTACAAAAAAAAAAAAAAAAAAAAAAAAAAAAACGTTTCATATTAGTATCGACGAAAGTAATTTATCGCATTCTTTTAAAATATCCCAACAATTTAATGGGCTTGTAAAATCCATTTTCCTTATTTTTATAGCGTAAATAAATAGCGTTTCTTTAAATATGTTTTATAATAATATTTTAAATTTATAATTCATACACCATCTGTAATTCAGGACCATCGTTCGCATAGTTAATATCCCCCTTCCCGTCATAAAAAAAAAACAAAAAAAAAAACTTTATATAGCTCTACACTATTACATAACTGCTGGTCGATATAGCAATTTTCAAACTATCGTTAGTAAAAATAAAATGAATTAATTTATTCGCTAGTATTTTTGGCAATATTTTCGCGCGCATTATTATTTAATAATTCGGAATAAGTTTTAAAATAAAAAGTAATTAAAAGGAAGCCAGAAGAAGAGAACGGAAAATTGTGAAAAGTGTGTTCAAAATGGGGGGGGGGGGGGGATGACGCAGCTACAATAAACAGAAGCAAAAGAGGATGTACCAAAAAGGTAAAACGGTGGTAAGAAAAAGTGGCAGGGAGAATAGTGTGGAAAAAAAAGAGAAAGTACGAAAAAGGACGAAAAAAAAAGCCTTTGTCAATAAGTTTTGTTTGCAAAGAATAAAAATAAGAGATTAATTTACCGTTAATGACTTCCTGCCTCTTTTTTTCGATGGTGCTTAATTGCCTGAGAACTTCTTCACTGACACATTTAGTCCAATCCGGAGGATCTTGCTCGGCCTCGGTATCACTGTCCCAAGCTGAGGTCCGATTAATGCTAGAAATATTGTTCGTCAGTACGGTCGCATTGGTCGATGTGTTACTACTGCTCGTATTATCGCAACTATTTCTACTGTTATTGCTAACCGCTTCTAATGAATTGCTAGGACTATCCAAACTTCTGAAACATATTCAGTATTAATCTAATACGCGTCGTCAAATATCAGAATTATTAAATACTACCGCGTACATAGTAAAAGAATGAATATATATAAAAAAAAAAAAAACAAAAAAAAAATAAAAACAAAAAAAACGTAACAAATGAAAAACTCTTTCGTTCGTAATATTCTAAACTGCACCGATAATATATAATTACAATTCACGAATAATTTGAGAAACATACCGTATGAATAAAACGTAATCTTATCAATCGCGAAGTGAACACTCCAGCATCGTCGGAAATATAATTTTACATGCATCATAAATACGTTAATCTCAATTTCATCGGGACGAGTGTTCACCTCGATATACTATGATAAAAATTTAGCGTGTTTTTGCGACTTGTCACCAACGCCGTGTCTCTTGCCGAGGTATTTATTTCCGCAACACGGCACTAAAATAATAGTAGTAAAAACCTTCCGGGAAGTTCGATTTCACAAAATTTACGTTCAGCCGAGATCGGCTTTTTCGACGTTCGTTCGCCTTTTGTGAAATCGCAAAGGTTTCTAATCTGTATTCTTTTACGCGCTTAGTTCACAGTCTATTAAAACTCGAACTGTTCGAAATGTCTCCGGACTTGTTGAGGTGCGAAATTCCGCAGTGTTGCGAGTATTCTTCAAGAAAGCGTTCACTGAAGCAAAGAAATTATCATTCGACAGCAGAAACGAGAATGAAAGTGGGAAGGGAGGAATTTCTTGATTTTCGATCGGGTTTACGCGACACCAGCTTGTCGAGCTTTTTCGCCAGTTTGCACTGCACATGCGAACGGCCGCAGTCTCTAGTCTGAATTTTAGTTCTTTTGCAACTTCCCGTCTCCTTTCGCGCAGATTCCGGAAAACGCGCTGTTCGTTGGCAATTTTCGACGGTCCCTTGTAATCCTCTTTGCTCTTATCATTCCAAACCAACACTGAACTTTCTCAACTAAAGGATTTCCTGGCCGAACCTCTGAACAGTATCACTGACTTTGCTCCGGTTATTTTTGTCGTTTTCCTACCACCGCTGTAGTAAGCCACAGGTGTTCGAATCTGCTTCTTTCCGATAATTAAATTAGCCGCCTCTGAATTCAGTAATAAACCGGTAAATGTTCACATCGGAATGCAGATCAGAACTGCAAGCGACATGTAACCGCATTGACGGAATAATTAACTCCGACGGCGAATAATATCGAATAACAAACGTGACAAAAATTCCCCCGCCCCCATCTAGTTTTACTCTATTTACCTTTTTTTCCCCGAATGCAAATCAAATATTTTTACAACAAAAAATTTTCATCGAAAATTTTCGAGGTTAAAAGGGATTTTTAATGCATCTGCGACAACAAAGTAAAAACGATCGATATACTCGCGTAATACTTGACTTCAGTCGGAGAAACTACTACTACTAACACCCGGAGAGAACCTCGCCGCGAAGGCTCTTCTTACATTTTATTTTTTCTTTTTCGAATTTCACTGTCCTTATCATCCATTATTCGTATTTCCGGCTTTTTTTTCAAGGCCACTGACTTCCGTGGCATTCGTTTTCCAAAAAATCAACGAACTACTATTTCCTTTTTTCGTTTTATATGCTCCTTTTAAAGTTACTTTCGCTATATTCACGGGTACGCGCATTTTTGCGCTCCGCATTATCAAGATTTACATACATTAGCCGTACACAGGTGTAATTGAGAACTAATTTAATATTCACTTCATAGCGCTGTACGGGAATTTTTTGCTTTCAGTTCCAGTTTTACGGCATCTTTTCAAACTTTCGAGATTTTTCATTATTTTCTCATTTTCATCGAACCCGCACAATAGTGCGTACCAGGCTCATAACACGGTTTTCAGCGTTTTCATTTTTGTATCTCGCGTTGCCAGACGATAATTTTACAAATGCTGCTAGTAGGGGTCAATTCTTAGTTTTTACGTCTCATGCAAGAAACATGTTCCCCGAAATATTTGTACTTACGTACCGATTATAAATACGACAATGACTACTTTAACATTTCGTTCGATTTATTATTTCCGTAAATGTTGCGATTATTTCATCTTCATTGAGACTGGAATTCCGTAACTTACACCGGGAAACGTAAAACATCGGCGCGGAGACAGTTCAATTCGAGAATAATAATAAAAGTAAAAAATTAGCGCCCTATAGCGGCGAATATGTAGTAAAACGAATGTGAAAATAGAATGAATTTTGATTTCGTTGCGCCGACAGCAATAATAGTCGCGTGTCGTGCGATGATTTTTGATTTCAGTTTAGACGAGATGTGTAATTGGCGGGGAATAGGCTTTAAAACTAAAAATTTTCGTTTCGTATGAACCGACAATACTTTTGCGAACATCAAACTCAGATTTAAAAAAAAAAAACGAAAAGCCTTTTTTTTTTTGTTTTTTTCTTTTTTCTGTTCGAAATTATTTGCTCGCGGCAAATGAATATGCAATAAAACAGTAATATACGTTACCTGGTAGAGAGGTTTGAATTCGAGGAACTTCCGGAATTCGCTGTGGAGTAAGAAAACGGATGGTGCACTGGCGTTTCGTTTTCGACGTCGCTGAAACAAATACAAAACATAAAAATTAAATAATCAGCGCACAATTATTCGAATTCTCTTAAACTAACTAAACACCTCGTTCGTGTTTCCTTTTCACTGATTTATGTCTTTCATCTCCAATCGTTTTCATTATTGTATCTTATCGCTTCGCTCGATTTTTCTATTCAGCTATGTTTCCCCCGTTTTTTGTACTCTATAGCTCCCCGACTGGAAATGCGCTTTAAGAAATAAAAAACAATCGAAAACTCTGTACGCCTCTTGCAGTCCCGTGCCCAGAATTTTTTTTCTCTCTCTGTGGGGGGGGGGGGGGGGGGGGTGATTTTCTTCACATATTTATTTTATAAATAATAATACATTTTTCACTAATATTCCTACTATTAATAATTTCCATCATTTTGATTTATATATTAATAATTTACATAAATGAATTACCCCGTATATGAACATTAATAAAAATTACACATATGTTATTAATTATATTCGTAATAACAAATTTTGAATAAAATATTAATGAAGTACCTAAAAATATGGAGCATATTTTTTCTTTTTTCTTTTAAAAGTAGGTAAAAACATCCTAAAAAACCATCAATATTTATTTTAAATTTTTGATTTTTTTTCAGATTTTTGTGTATTTATAATAACTATTTCAGTTCTCATGCTCCTCCCCCCGGACACGACCTTGGCCTCCTGGTTAGCTTTTATTATGTCACAATTATTTTGCTGATTTTTTTAGCGGTCCCGCATTCGATTTTTCAACTTACTGCGGCTACTTAAAAAAAAAAAAAAATATATAAAACAAAATATAAAACGATTCTTTATCAAATTTTGACACGTAATGTGGCTGTACAGAAGAATACTGAAGATCTCATGGACTACACTAAAACATCAAACCAGAAAGCCCTAGAAATGGCAAAGTCAATAAGAAGGTTGAAAGGAGTGGGTAATAAAGAGAAAAATAGAGTTTTTTGAACACATTCTCAGAGGACATACGAAATTCTACAATTTAGAATTCAAGGGAAAATTAATGGAAGAAGAAGTGCAAGAAGGCGTCGGACAGATTGGATCAAGAATATAAAGAAGTGGACCAATACCACCTCAGTTACAACGTGCAAGAAAGAGGCTGCGATAACTGCAATTGTGATCGTATACGCTCTTCCTATTTTCTTAGCGAGTTTTTAGAAATGATCACATTTATTTTTATTTAGTGAGTTTTTTTTCTTCCGAATAATAATTTTCTAGCATGAATTTTTTATAACGTGTAACTCTTGTCTATAAACAAATATGTACCATCATAACTAATGCTCTTTTAATGGGGGGGGGGGGGGACTTTAAAAAATCCTTGCTCTGAATACTGTCGTTCGTAAAATAAAAATCGGATTTTAGAACGGACGACAACTCTTGAAAGCTGCGTGAATTGCTTGGAAATGTTGCAGCGAGAATAACGTATTTTTAGAAAAGATAGAGTTTTATACTTATGGCTATGGAGAACGTTTCGCTATTGGCGAAAATTAAAGATGGAAAAATCTTCGACAGAGCAAACGCACAAGATGGGAGAGATCGGCCTTACAAAATATGAGCGCAATTGAGATGCTGAGGTGAGTAAAAGAAAAAAAAAAAAATCGAAAGAGGCGGTTGTTCGTTATGATGGAGCGAATGTAATCGAAGCAGAAGAAGCGACAATAAAGAAAAAGGGGAAGTTGACTGCTTATGCGGATTGCGAAATGTCTAGACACTTGGATTCGACCGCGTGAACAAATGATACACAAAATTAAAAACGATTTAAAAGTCATTTGTCTGATATAATGACTGCTACGACACCTGCGAACTTTGCAAATTCAACTAGGAATAGATTTTAGATCCCTAGAGTCCTAAGAAGTTTGTCGGACAGGTGATAAATGCGACGTAAACGAGATGGTTAGTAAGCTGCCTCGAACTCTATCGAATGATTCGGATATTAATTTACACGCGGTTGAAGAAGCATGTGCTTCGTCAGTCTTTACGTGTGCAAGGGTGTGCCACCAAGAGGGGGGGGGCTGATTAAAATGTTTGATACTCTGCTGTGCAAGGTGTACATCTATCGGTGAAGGAACATTCTAGAGCACATTTACGAACTGAAAACGAATAGCAAGAGCTGCTCCGGGCATAATCGCGATTCCGCGCGAAGCCAAGATTGACAGTGCGCGTGCTCCATGGCTCTATTACAACAAAAGACGGTCATGTATGGCAAAGTCGGAGATCTGTAATTTGTGGAAGAGTTATTTTTTCCATCTATTTATTACGGAGGACAACAAACCGTTCATCATGATGTGCAGAATAGTTGAATCGGAGATGGTGTTTAATTCCAATTCTTATTTTCTTTAGCGTAATTCCTTCTTTCCGGTTAGCACAGAGGCTTCATAAAGGCTTTGGATTTGTTTTTTTCCTCGGTTAATTTATTTACTCCCTGACACTAAGAAACCCGTCCATACTTTTAACTGTCCTATAATTGAAACAAATCGAATACTTTTCGACATGTGAATTAAATCGTAACGAATTTTCCACATTCCGAATGAATAAAAATTTCGCGTTTTCGAAGATTTGATCAATTACAAGTAGGCTTGGACGATGTCTATATTTCTGCATCACGATACATCGGGAAGCAAATATCGCGATATCACGATATATCACGATTTTTATGTTTCCAAAAAAAAAACAAAAAAAAAAAACAGTACAGCTTAGTTATACTGCGTAACTAGACGGTTATGATTAAAGTAGTCATATTGATAAATAGTTTTCATTAGTGAATAATTCAGCTTGCACTTAAGGTAATATTTAAGGTAATTCTTGCTTTTAGTTAAAAAAAATAAAGGTGTTCGATAAATTTTATTAAACATATGGACATTAAGGAAACAATGGAAAATGAAGTAATTGATGTAAAGGATAGAAATTTATGTATTTTTCATATTTTGAGCCGAAACAATTTGCATTTCTGCGTTTTTCGGTGCTGTTCTTTGACGTGTTATTACATTTCCCTCTGTGTTGAAAACCCTCTCTCAAGGTACACTGGTACCTTAAATTGTCAAGTATCTTTTGGCAAGATTTTTCATGCAAAGAAAACAATCCTCGTGAGTTCTCCACCATATCAATGGATTTTTCTCAAAACTAACTTTAGGCATCAATAAGTAATTATTGAGTTCATTTTTAGCTCTTTCAGATTGATATTACTTGAATCAACATCAAACACCACGATACATCATGAAAGTTCGGAAACAACGCGGTCCGTGATACATCAGTTTTCAAAAATTCGCGAAACCGGTTCGGCGTTGTTGATTCCACACCGGTTTTCCCAATATATCGGCCAAGCCTAGTTACAAGTCGATGAGCGAGTGAAGTCTTTGTCCGTGTTTACATATTCCGAAAGAATATTCGACCAATACGGGTATACAGATGTTCGGTATAAGTATGGGATTTTTGATACACTCTTCGCGGTTGCAGTGGCCGGATAAACTCTACTACTCGTATTTATTATTTAAATCCGATTACGAGAGAATCGTCGCGGTTAAGTTGAATTATTGGCCGTTAGAATAATGTCCCAAGGAAGAATACATATATATTATTATCGAGCGGGTTTGTAGGTCAGGGTAAATTATATTCTTACGATATTCAAATTAATTCTTCATTCGTACCGTGGCCGAATCACATATTACGTCGATCTGATACTGAAAGCGACGGCAATCGGTATTAGTAGCGCTTGTAACAGTTGACCTCGCATGCGGTACACCGAAAATACTACACATAATGTATGTGTACAGAGTTTCATAGCGAATAATGTTGACATAGTCATTTAAACACGGTCATTCACGGCTAATAAATAATGATAGTCGTAACGATGAAACGATTAGAACAGAATCCGACGAATATGCCACGAGAGTCACTTTCCGAGGCGCGTAGCTCGTAAGTCCAGGAGAGCTGCATGCCAAAAAATTCTTCGAAATATCGACTCTGTTTGCTTTAAATTTCGAATGAAACCGCAATAAGCGCTCTAGCGACGCGTTTTCGTCAGCGAAAATTCTGCCATGAAATTTTAGTGGCCTACAATCTACGAACAGGTGCGAAATTATAATAATTTTCATTTAAATTATCACGTGTTTTCCCGAGCCGGTAGTTTACGCTCTTACGTGCATTTTTTGTTACGATTAGTCTGCGCGAAAGGTTTACGTTTACTTCCGGTTGACCCCGAAATGTCGTTGACAATGAAGTGGCAGAACACATTTTATGTAGAAATAAAAAAACTTACGATTTCTAGTTTGCCGGCAATTTGTCTAAACTGGCATGGACCAGAGTATGATATGTACGTAAAATTACAAAAATGGTAATATGATCAAGTCGGTTCAAAAGATGAAAGAGCTAAGCAAAAGAAATAAAACCAGAACGATTAAGTTTGGCATAACTGTACTAGAAAGAACAAAAAAAATACAACAACCCATACAAGATTTCAAAGGACTTCAAACTGTCCTTCATACATATACACACATATATATACATGTACACACACACGCGCATATATATATATATATATATATATATATATATATATACATATTAAAAAAAAACTCGTCAATTTTGGCCTTGCAAGGGGCTGTGCCCCTTGACCGCTCTTGCTTTCGTTTCTGTCTCTTTCTCTTCTATAATTTGTATAAAATAATCAAAATTTACAACGTAATTCTTACTGGCATCAACACAAAAAAAATAACATAATCACAAAAATCTTATCCTAATATCTAACTTTCATTATATAAAATTAAGACATTTTTTCGTTACATAAAATTGTAACATTTTTAAAATAACAATAGCAAAAATCCTACAAAATATAACAAACGTTACATAAAATTGGGACATTTTTTCTAATGGGGAGTAGCCTAAGAATTACGTTGTAATTAATATATATATATATATATATCGGCTTGGGTGAGCGCAGTTCTTTGCAACGTGCTGCATTATATATCATAAACTAAACCATCGAGCGAAATAGTTTCCAATGTCACACTTTCAGGTAAAGGCGTATTTAGAGGCGAAATTTGAAGCTCACCACAGGTGGCACGCAATCGGTCGAAGTAAAAAATCCTTTCCAATTCTCCTCCACGGTTTTTCCACTGCCTTAGGACCACTTTACAACACCGGCTTTTCACATTATTTGTACTACCGAAGATATAAATAAGCCTGCGCTTAGCCAACGAAAACGTGACAACTGAAGCTTTCATTCGACATGCAACGGCGCGGAATTAGCAAACGTTTATTATATTATCTCTCATTTATCGACCGAGTTTAGCCGGATCCTTGGCGGGATTATCGGTAAATACGGAAATAGAGTAGTCTCAAAATACCTCCGGATTGCCAAGGTGGTGGTCAGCGGCTACGGTGTGTTCCAATGTCGATTTTTTTCGAAAAAATGGCATTCCCTACTCGCGTAACGCGGATAGCTCGGTAGTTAAGCTCGACAACAAACAACCGAACAGAAGAGAAACTACTGCCTACAGCAGTGTGTCAGTTGGGTAAAAATAAAAACGGATTCCACGGAGAAACAATTTTCTTTTTAGATCCGTTTAAGTACATTATGCTTCATTCCACGAGCTTACGTGTTTCTTTTTTTTTGAGAACAAATAAGCCAACGTGGAATAACATCTTAAGAAAAATAAGTGTTCATTTTTCTATACCTTTTTCTTTTTTTTTTTTATTTTGTCTATTATTTATTTATGGACGAGAAAAAGATAGACAAACGATGGTGGCAGCATAATTTAGAATTATCAAAGCCAAGTTGCTCTTCAAATTGCATTTCACAATGACTTTTGCAGCGTTCCTTGGCGCATCTGCGGCAAAACAACAGTCGGCCCCGCGACCTTTTACGTTGAAAAAGGTTTTCTTTTTATTTTATTTTTTTTATCTAAAATTCCACAAATCGAACTGCTTATAATACGTGTTTTCGGCCTTTTGCGTCAAAACTGGCGCGTCTTCCTCTTTTTCTATCGAGCATCTTCATTTAAAAGTATGCAATCCGCCGCATTTCACAGAAAGACATTATCGAGAAAATTAATATAGCTCGACACCGAGCAGGTTCTAGGGTAGTTGTGGCGTCGGAGGGTTTAAAGCCTATATATATATATTATAAAAAAAAAAAAAAAAAAGAAAGAAAAGAAAACATATCGGCTCCAGCGGTAGAGAACACATTACATCCGGAGAGGCGGAGTGTCTGTTTGACGGAGGACAGGTGTAAGTGGAGCGAGGACAGAGCTGGATGGCATTTTAAATGTCAACCGAGGTGCAGTATGAGGCGGCCCGGTACGGATAATGAAAAACCTCTCCGACAGAAGGTAGAGTATTTTTCCAAGAACTGGGACTTAGGTCGCCTTACTTCTAATAAATACGCCGCAGCTCTTCTCAGCGGCGCTACGTCGATAAGAGCGAGCGTTATCTATGCGTTTAGTCGTCGTCGCGAGTCGGCCGACCGATATGCCACGCAGAAGGTAAAACGGAACGACCTAATACGAACGAGCAATTTTCTCAATTGGCGCTTTCAACGAAATTGGCAGATGCCGTTAATCAATTGCCGCAGTAAATTCGCCTTCGCCGCTAATACGCGCCGACACGTACGGAAAACAGAAGGCAAATAATATCGGCTAGCCGATCCGTTTTCGAACAACCTTTTCCCCGATCGGAACAACGATGTTTACTCAAACGGAAAATGTCAATAGGCAAACAAAAGTTACAGCCACCGAACGAGTCTATTATTAGAAGCGACGAAACAAACATCACGGACGCCTTCTCAGACATGTCGACGGAGGATTTGTCCGAGCATCTGCATCGAGAGAAGCGCGTCTTTGACTAGTTCAGTCTGACGGTACACGGAACAGAGTTAAAGACGCAATAGTTTTCATACTTCTACATCCTCTCCGAATTCCACCTAACTCCTTGCCGTATATTCCAGCTGGTAGTTCTACAGAAATTTCAAGTTTTCAAAGTTTGACGCTATAAATCTGGCGAATTCTATAAATATCTCTGCGCCATTTAAATTATTGAATAGACGTTAGTTCTTCTTCTTCTGCATGATTTTCTCCGTCGATGACGATGCTGTTAATTGTCCTTTCCGCGCCACGTCACGCGGTCTAATGGAAAGGACAAGAAATTTTTTTTTTTACCGCAACTTGCAGCAATAATCGAAATAAGGAATCGTTTTTTTCATCGACAGCCTACATATTCTTGCCGCTAATCGATCGCGCAAATACACGGAATATAATATGCTCTAAAAGGATTTTCCGGAGTAGGGAATACAAAAACATAATCAACAATAGAGAAATTTATTTTGCCGTCACACCCAAAAATTTCGCAAAATCAATATACCTTTACTACAGCGTTAATATTTCGTTATCTCGCACCAATGATTTGGAACAGTTTTATCCTTCGTACATTGTCCGTTTCATCCGAAACTGTTGCTTATAATTGATGGTTTAATATATTTTATTATTTAGATTTCAATTCTGCGCGAAGATTATAAATGGGGGAACAAAAATAATAATAATAATAATAATAATAATAATAATAATAATAATAATCAGCATAATCATAATAATAATAGGGAACAATTTAGTGGCGTTATCAAACTAAAACGTGATGCAGGAAATACCTGAGAATTGGGAAGGAGAAGTAACAATAGGAGAAACACATTTAACAATTTTCGTTAGATCGATATAGTATTGTTAGCATCATTGTTGGTTTTTATAAATAAACTGAACATCGTAAGTGAAAACCACGGTTTGAAACTAAATCAATCTAAGGCAAAATATTGACAAAAGAAATCAGCCGCAAACTAATAAAATTGCAGTGGATATGAAGTAATTGGCGAATATAATTACCTCGGATCGTTAATTATAAACGTAGGAGGATGTGAAAAAGAAATCCGCAGATGTTTTGCGATAGCGAGAGCTGCAACAATGAAACTCAGAAAAATATGGAAGAATACGAATATAACGAAAAACAATAAGCTAAAACTAGTCAATACGCACTGATCTTCCTAATTGTAATTCAGTATATATTAAAAACGTGGACCATTAAAGATAAAAAAAAAAAACAAAAAAATCGGATAAATGCCTTTGAGCTGGTAGCATAGAGAGAAAATGCTCCGTCGGGAAAGACATGCCGAACTAACAAATCAGTTCTAGGCAAGCTGAAAATCGATAATAGATTGCTAATTAGAATAAATGAACGTATACTAAAAGATATTTCGATCGCACAGGGGGGGGGGGGGCTCGACGGAAAAAACTATATACAGGACACAAGGTACACGAAAAGAGATGTCCAACAAACTGGGTGCAGCGCGTCGGAAGCATTCTATCTGGCAATGGGCCGGGAAAATGGAACAAAATCGTAAAAGGAACAACATGATATTACCATGTCCTTACGTAGGATCATTAAGATGATAAAATTAATAAATTTCAAACGACAAAAAAAAACAAAAACAAAAGTAAATAATAACAAAAATTCATTGGCAAGAAGATGGTTAAACAAATTTAAAATAATCAATATATATATATTTCTGACCTAATAATGAAAAGGAAACAAGCATTGATGATCGAAATCGGTTTATTGTTTTTCAAAATATTCTCCATGAAGATCAATGCACTTGTTCATGCGTTTGAACTAATTTTCGAAGCACTTTTCCCATTCCGATTGAGGTAGCTCCGAAACATGCGTTTTGAATGCATCAACCGCTTCTTCTTCGGGTGCCGAAAATCGTTGACCACGTAATTTGTTTTCGATATACAGGAATAAAAAAAAAAGTCATTGGGGGCTAAATCAGGGCTGTGCGGCGAGTGACCCATCAATTCGATGTTTCGGCCGGTCAAATATTCCTTTGTTAGAGCCGATATATGAAAGCTCGCATTGTCACGATGAAGAATGATCCGACGGCGCTTGCTCCTTCTGCTTATTGCAGCTAAGACTTCTGGCAAACAAATGATTTTGCGTATCATTCAGAATTGATCATCCGACGTTGCTATAACACGGCATTGTCGCCACGTGAAATGCCGAAGAAGCAGACAACCATTTGCTTCGATGTGCTTTTTCCGCGAACAACTTTTGTTGGATTAAGCTCATCTCGGAAGATGTCAAATATAAAGCAATTTTTATCCTACAATGAGAATTAGAACAGGCGCGTTGCAGTCCTATTTGATCTAACATTTCAAAGTGGAAAACACAAGGAAATCACGGCTACCGGCCTCGTTGCGTGAATATTATTTACCCGTTATACACCTATCAGGTAATTTACATCGTAAAAACGCATCAACAATTGCGAATTTTTAAACGGAATATATAAAATACACGTTTATATCTGTTTTATTATAGACATACATAATATATTAATAACCATGTTTACATGTGACGTAATAAAAAGATCCTGATTTCTTCTTACGTTAAAATCCATTACGATTTCTTAGCCTTCTATTTTAATTTTTTCCCTTTTTTTGTGGGAGTGCACGTCAACTGTGGGCTTTAACCCAGAACCGGTGATTTTTTTTTTTTTTTTGAAGCGACAATGCACGATTCTACCCGAACCAATTCTGCTTAGACTAGAAGGAGATTGTCGAAAATTTCAATTAAAACTCATCATTGACAGGCACACACACACTAGTCTATTAGATCGCGGTTAATCCGAATGGAGAGCAGGAAAAAGAGGTTAAGATGCCGTCATCGGAGAATGCGTCTGTGCCAAGACGCGATTCGGACGCGACAACCAAAACAGTAAAGCATCTGATCGCGAGTAATTATTACGAAATGCAAATAGACCGCTGTGTTGTCACGTTCAGCACGTGCACGCGAAAACCGGGTATTTTACTGTCGATGGAAATGGCGTTACAGGCAAGATTCCAGGTTTGCCTTTACCCGATTATCAGCAGCAGGGACCTGGTCAGACGACGACGGTTACACAGCAACGCTGACCGAACTTAACATGCCATTTCGCAGAGCAACAACTCTGCATCGGGCGAGCTGCGGTGACGCAGACGAAGACAGACAGCGTAATTTCCGGTTGCGACGGTCGCATAATGATCTGACGATGCGAAATCGAAATAACCAGCGGGACCGAGACGAATTTTCAACAGCGAACGCAACATTCTCTAGCTAACACGCGACGTAATATTCCAGTAGTACGCAATGCGCCGCTGCTATCCCTATTCAAGAACACGTCGTCTACGCTTACTGGCAGACGTTTGGAATATTGCTACGTTGCCATCAAGCGGTTAAGAGATTCAAGACTTTAACGCTCGCCCCGGGATCGGAATTAGCCAAGAACGCCTACCGATATTCCGTCTTCACAGCTTGCAGAATCACATTCGACCGCTACGCAACGCTGTTGATGGCCGAATCGGCCAAAGTCTACAAACGACGAAAAAGACATATTCGTAGTAGCACACTGATTTCTGCAGCGTCCTATAGTCCTGCTCCTCGGATATCGTGCGTTATATTACTTTTGGAAAAACAAGAAATTACCCCGTAAATTCCGGATGATGATGAAATGGCGAGATTTTCCGTTCACTACAGTGAAGTATTAACATATCTTCTCTAAATGTGGTCAAATTCACGATTTCCCCAATACGGCGTGTGTATTTTAGATTCGGTATTACTCCGGCCTCCTGCTTTTAAACGCACAGAGAGTTTCATCAAAAACATATTCGTAATAATTTGTGTCAGCAAAAAAACAAAAAAAAAAAAAAAAAAAAAAGATTTAGAAACGTCAAATTCAGCGTTAAAATTTCCAATTCACCCGCGACACATACTCGGCGTATATTACGCAAAAAAATAATCATCCTGTCGCTGCGATAAAAAAGGCGACTTTTAAAGGGCATTTTTAAGAAATTGCATACATTTTATTAAGTCTATTCCGACATGCGTCACGGTCTAGAACTTAGCCGGGGGTAAAGCGTAAAGCTGCACGCTTGGTCGAAAATTCTAGTCAATTGAAAGGGGCGTAGTTAAACGATCGTATCTTTTTATTCCGGTCGAACGAATTCCCCTTTTTAATTTTGCATTCGTTTGTGAATGAAAATAATTCAACGACTACACACAGTTAGCGGCCAAATGAATGCTAGCCAAGGTAAAAATAAGAATAAGCGCATTCGCCTACGGTAAAATTTTTCTCTACCTTTATCTCTTTCTTCTTTTAGTAGCAATATTTACTGTAAAGCTCTTTCGCTTATTTCGTTCGACAATGAAAAAACAGAATTGAAGCATTCAAACTCTGTATCGCATCTTTTTCGCATTGACCATCAGATGAAGTTGTTTTATTTTAAACGGAAGGCTATAATTTATATTAGAGCAGATGATAAAATTCCTTTATGCAATTTCGGAATATGCACGAAAATGTTTTTCCTCGTTAGAAAAATACAGAAACACAACTGTACTGACCGGAAAGCATATTGACTCGGTACGTAAAGCTTAGTTAATAAATTACCTTCCGGATAATAATTACGAAAACTAAATGATTTATGCGCTAAAAATTAATTTTTTGACACAAATATCTAAATCATTTAAAACTGGTTATTTTTACATATAACCGGCAGACTCCTTGTTGAAAAAAAATTACTTCTCGACAAATGTGCGCTGCCACAGAACGGTACTGCGCCACTTCTGTCAGCGTGAGATCCACTACCGAACTTAAGACGTTATCCAACCAATCCATTAGACTTCGGTCAGTTGCGTGAATTTCTCTAATGTACGTTACAAATCTCTTCGTCGTCAACTCTACCTTCGTCCGCCGTCAGAACCGTAACAGCAGCGTATTAGTTTTATTGTCCTTTCCATTACTCTTCTAAACATTTATGGTACCCTTTCTTGTCGGATCATTCCACCGTTGATGCGTCTCTTCTTTCGATCATCCATTCTTGGTTTTTAATAAATTCTAGTAACCGATACACTTCCGATGACAATACACGACTTTTCCTTCCGGTATCGGTCGGCAACGTTCTAATTTTCTGTATTTTTATAGCATACATCGTACATAAATAAAGTAAAATATAAATTTTGACAAAACATGGTGAAAGCAAAAATGTGTATGCGTGTGTGTGCGAGATATCCTGTTGTTGAATACATTACCGTGCGGTAGTGAAAGGCCCAGCCCATTGACAGAAATGATTGTGATTGGTTAAGGAGAAACGAAGAAAAGAAATTATCGAAAAAATTAATCATATCGAGAGTGCGGTCGGAGGCAGTAGCTATTTTAGCTTTTTTCGGGAATTGTTGTTTTTTGGTTTCTAGTATCAGTAAAAATTAGGTCGCCCAATTACATTACGATTATATATTGGATTAACTGATCGGCTCGATAACTCGGTTGCCGCGAACGTGAAGTCCCGAATACGAAACAGCGAAACTTCAGCGTGGATAAAATCTGGATGCAAAGTTAAATGATTCTCCTCACTATCGAGGTTGCAGTCTCGGCGCCCGAAGGATATTGAAGCGTCAATAATTCAATGGAGGATCACCGCGGGCAACAGTGAAACGTACAATTTCGTCTTATATTTAAATAATCCTCTTCTGTTCTTGTATATTTTTGGGAATTTATTAATTGTGTACTTTCAAAGGCCCGTCGGTTAAGAAAGATCGGTGTAGGCAAATGTATAATATCGATTTTAAAGAACAACTATTACTAATCACAAATATGAATAATTTAATAATATAATTTTACGTCCACCGTATTAAAGGAGACCGTGGTGGCATCGCTGAGGGCGTAACTAAATATAACGCTGTTTCAATATTTCAATAGGATCATCTTGCTTCACACACTTCGAGGTAACTTTCCGTTTATGTTATTGCTTCTATGCCGCACAGTAAAATATGAATTGGTCGCGTCACTTTTTAATGGTAATGATCGAACGGGCTGGTACAAAACATATGAAAAATACCTATATATAAAATCAACTTTTTTCGATAGTTCTCATTTTTTCAGTAGCTTTTTCAGTTTCAGAATCAAACTGAATAGTGGATTTTCAGCAATAATAACATAACCATTAATTTCACTGTTGGGAAAGAGCCACTTCCATATTTTCCGCAAGCAAAAGTATTAATCGATTAATCAACTACTGACTGGACATACAAACAGAACAAACCATCGAACAACCAGAAAGACCTTTTACGCATATGAAACATCACTGATTGCGATGAAGAAAAGTAGTAGAAAAACGATTGTATCCACTCTGATATCGATCATTGTGAACGCATACATACATACATATATAGTCATATATATATTTATATATTACAGTATTAGACGGGAAAAGTGACAATCGGAAAACGTCAATTATTAATAGGTGGCCGGTATTTTATCATGATTTCATCTCACCTTGGTAGCCATCAGAAGGTTGACTTTATCATCTATTATCTTCCAACATGCACACCTTGCGAACCGCTGTTGCACAGAAGAACGCAAGACAGACACCGAAGCAAACACATGAAATGACAATGACAATCTTAAGGACACACATACACACAAGACACTAACCGGCATTATCGATTTGCCTGCTAGAAGATAAGGCGACGGCTTTCATATTTATCGTTACATTAATGTTGCTTTATAATTTCTCCGTGAGATGCACGCCGGATAAAATGTAAAATAGCGAAAATCAACGTAAAAACGAACTGGCGAACGCGCTAATATCATTTTAATGAGACGGAGCACTGATCGATATCACGCCCAAAAACGGTCGATGCAAATAAATTATCCAAGTCACTCGTCGTCTACCTCACGAACCTGTCTGCGGTGACAAGCGCATAAAGTACATGATGCCGGTGCAATATAGCGCTAAACATAGCGAGCCTGTTAAAACAGTACGAGGTTATCGGAAATGATTAATGCGATAGTTTAACAAAAAGTTCGATAGCAGGCAATCGATTGGTCAGTTGATTAATAATAATAATAATAATAATAATAATAATAATAATAATAATAATAATAATAATAATAATAATAATAATAATAATAATAATAATAATAATAATAATAATAATAATAATAATAATAATAATAATAATAATAATAATAATAATAATAATAGTAATAATAATAATAATAATAATAGTAATAATAATAATAGTAATACACATGTATCGAAATGTTAGTGTACAGCTCGTCGACGATGCATCTCATTTCACTTTCAACGAAGAAAGCGAACGGCAAAATATTTCTGGCGCCTAAGTCGAAACAGACCTTTAACATTCTGAAAAGCAACAGCAGGCGCACTAGTCGTCAGACCAAACACATTTTAATCACTGCGAACGCCCAGTTGAAATACGACACAACTGCCGATGTTTTTCATTTCTTTGTGAAATCGGCATTCATTCATAGTGCACAGCGTAATCACTGCAAGGGAAAAAGGTATATTGGTTTCCAAAATCCGTCTGTGGGAAATATTGTAATTAGGATAGTTATCTATTAGTTGGGTAGTCTCGAATACCTGACGGTGGATAACTATTGATTTAAAAGCGTTACATGTTCAGCAAATGTTTTCCCGACAAAAAAATAATACTTCTAGGAACTACGGTAAAAAATAAAGAAGAAATACTGCGTGAATTCTAAAAGCAGGGAAGAAACCGGGCTTCATGCAAATGAGGCTATCTTCTAATAAATATGTAAGGTAAAAGCCAAAAATTACACCAAACTATCGATACATGTTAACAAATTGAGCCTATATCAATTATTAATATTATTCACCTCGATCGATACAGCCGAAAAAATTTATACGATAGTCAAACGCAAGGAACAACAAGGGATTAGGTTTGAAAACAACAGCTTTTTTGAAATAATAAAGAGCATCATCATCAGTTTTTTTTTGTTTTTTTTTGAAATAAATGTAAAGGGTCCCACGAAGCCAATGCCTATATTGTGGGTGTCCAAACACTTATTATCGTTTATTGCATAAATATAACGTACACAATGTAATATCAACGTCCGACTATAAGTTAAGCTATTACTATTATTACACATATCGGCATATCTACTGGAATAGCCACAAAACCGCAAATATGGTAGAATTTTTTACGGCAGCAAAAGCCGAGTTCTTGTAGATAAGAAACAGTAAAGGCGCTAAGACTGCTCCCAGTCCCAGCCCCGTAGCCTCTGAGCTTTGTATATTTTTGATTTTCAATTATAATCTTCCGATTTGTCATGTAATTGTGGAACGGTTCTTTTTGTCGCATAAGTAGGTCACGATTAATCGAATCAAAGGCTTTGTTGAAGTCTAAAAAAGCCACTAAAAATATACTACCTTCTGCCATACCACAGTTAACTTGTGATTTACAAACGATTGCACTAACATTGTAGTGGACTCCTCCTGCCGAAATCCTAATTATCCGCAATAAGATCATTTCCTTCGAGAAATTGCGACGCAACATAATGTTGCAGAATTTTTGCAAATACAGAAATTAACGTTATTAGCCTATAGTTTACAGTTTTTGAGCGATCTCCTCGTTTATACATATCGGTTTAACGCGATACCAAGTTTTAAACCTTCGTGGTATACAGCCAGTTTTTATTGTGTAATTAATAATTTTGGCGAAGCGCGGTATATAAATCTTAGAGTTGCTCGTTACATCTTTAACTCGTATTTTATCCTATTCTGGCGCTTTATTTTTGTTTAATTTCCTCGGTATCATTTCTACAAATCTCTCCGTAGCTAGAGGTAAGTAAAAGGATGTCAAGTGATTGCTTATTTCCTCCACTGTTGATAACTGCCTCTTACAAACCGAAAAACACGCATCGAGATCAGCCGTAAAAATTTCCCGAAATTCCTCAACAGTTTCCGCTGAATTAGTAAAAGTTTTAACTAACCGCTCATCATTAGAAGTAGCCTTTGCCCCACGTACAAATATTGTTCGTGTTTCCATGTACTCTTTATATCATCATATCCTGTTTCTTTTATTTTAGCGGTGTAAAAGTTGTACTTCGCTATTCTAATTTCCTGAACTATCCGATTTCTATATTATTTCTAGTTTCTCCTATAAAAGAGGTTAGTTGGATTGCCTACTACCCTCTCCATCCGGATGATGCAATTATTTGCGACGCCGATCATGTGTTCTTCCAGTGTTCTTCCCTCTCGGTGGAGCGTTCTGCCTTATATTCTTATTTGCTTAAGCTTGGACTTCCTACCCCTTATTGTGCATCCTATATCCTGTCCTTTCCTTACCCACTAATTATTCCTGCTATTTGTTCCTTTTTAGTTAAAATCTCTGATCGAATCAAAATATAACCGACTTCTTTCCTTACCTTTTGTTTCTGGGTAAAGGTCCTTGGTTGACGAGCCCCCAAAAAAAAAAGAAAAAAAAAAAAAAGCCTTTCAGAAATAAAAGTCTCTAATTTTTATTTTAGGTTCAGTATTTTTAAATTTATCCATTGTTTACTATCTTTCTCTTTTTGGTTTGAACCTCGGCTAGAGTCGAATAAACTAGTTCTATACAACTGATCAAAAGTTCTTTGTATGCTATTATTATATATCTTATCCGCTGACTCATCCTACAAAATTTTATCCCATTGGTAGGTGCGTATTTTACCCTGTTTAAAAGACTCCCCCCCTTAATTATAAAAGCGCGCGATTCTCTTTCTTCACAAGAATAATTTAGTAGAGAAGCATAACATATAATGAACAGCGATTTTCTTCTGAAACAAAGATCAGTATGCCGCCGTTAAACCTCACTGATTTCTCAACGAAAAATTTACCATATACCCCCTGGTCGAATTTTGATATTTTGCTTCTAATAGGCTTATGTTAATTTCTGTTAGTACCAATATATCAATTTTTGTGTTGAGTGTTGAAGAAAAAAGTACGTGACAAGTGTTCCGCAAAATTTGAAGACGATAATTCTATGCGCAACAGAGAAAAATTCAGAAGTGTATGATTGCCGTTAAAAAAAAATTAACAGAAAATGTATAATATAATGTGCAATATATTAATCGGTAAACTTCAAGGAAATAATAACGCGTATATTTCAAACGGATATATGCAAGTATCGCACTGAAACAGTTGGCAAAGCGGCTAGAGAAGCGAATATTATAATAACAGAATAATGGAAAGAGTAAAAATACCCGTGCAAATCATACATGTCCCCAGTATATTATATTCAGCACAAACGATGAATGGCAAAATATGAAAAGGTCAGTAGGGGAATGTTCGGGGGAATTTTTTTTTTTGAAATACACAAAAAATCATACGGAAGAAGACGTGGTTTACAAACGAAATGAGAGAATGTTTGTATGTCATACGCAACAAGAACTCCGTACCAATATTATCGAGCAATTTAGGTGTATAGTATGTGCATAGAGATCGACTCCAATGAGCATATTGTTTGGTCGTGTGAAATATGCAATAACTGCAAAGTGGATTTTAATGAGAAATATTGTCATTCTATAAGACTATGCGGATAATTGTAGACTGCACAGAAACCGGAACAAAGCCTGCTTTTATAGACTTCATCGAAGCACAGCAATATAATTATATAAATTACAAACTTATAGAAAGAAAAATGAACTGAAAGGCCAGATAGCGAGAGCTAGAAGTAAGGGAGAAGTAAAAGGGAGAAGTAAAGGAGAAGAAAGAAAAACATTTAAAAAATCGATTAAAATGTACCAATTGCGTCACGTGCGCCGGTATGCGTGTGATCGGTTCAACAAGTACACATATCAAAGTTGTTTTTACCGGGGTTATTTTATATACTGTTTTAATACAAAAGTTGTTATTATCCGGTGAAAATTTTGTAAATTTTTCACCGCGGTTTTTTTTTTTTTTTTTTAAATTATCGGCTATACAGAGAACTATTGTACAACTAACTTCGACGAGGTCTGTAAAAAGTACAAGTACGTAATTTGAAAAATTAGTATCTTGATCATTTTTTGTGAAACATTTCTAACCTGTTTTTACGATGTAAGAGACTTAGTAATAGGTAGTGGGAATAAGAAAACGGTTAATAGATAAGGGGGAAGAGGACAAAAACAAAAAAAAAACAAACAACAATAGCTACATTTTTTACACCAGCGGACTAATCCCGCGTTTTTGTTTTTTGTTTTTTTTTCCCTCTCATCCCGAACACCTTTTCGGGAAATATTTCATTTGAAACACTATTTCACTCGAAAATAATAAAAAGCGACCAAGCTTAGCCAATCTGTTATTGTTAGTGAAGATAGATCGATTTAAATTTCAACAGTAACTGCACACATGTTTCAATATTGCTGTACTACCTAGCTACAGTAATCAATATGCCGCATGTGGAATGCTGAAGGAAATTCAGTTTTATGATCGGCTTTCCGTCGACAGCGTGATCTTTGAAAACAACGGCACACATTAAAGTAACTTTCGATTACAAACTTTTTCGTCTTACATTGTTGAAAATGGCGGCGGGATACTTAAAGAAGTAGGAAAAGTCATTAACTGCAGTACTGGGGAGGGGGGAAAACTATAACAAAAAAGACTAGGGATAATTAAAAACGTTCCTTTAAACGTCATTTGAGGCTAAGTTTATAAGAAAAATCGGCGTCAATCGAGCGTATAATACTGTCACGCTCTAAGCACTGGAAACTTTTTCGAAAAGTTGAAGCCACTGTTTTTCGAAAACTGGTGTACTACAACAGCGTAGAATATGTTCGAAAACTCGTAGGTGAGAGGAACCAGACGTCGTATATCAGACCGACTCCTGTTGTAAAAAAATGATAATGAACTAATAACTTTTCGCCGATAAATATTTATTTCCGGGCGATTTTCTATCACCGGTCAAAAGACAATGAACTATTATACTGCTCCGAAACGAACGAGTCATCCCGACGTTTAGAGGTCATGTGAACTGTACACATTTTGGCGAAGACTAATTTCCTGTTTTAATTCCAACCGGATTTATAAGGTGCTCGAAGCAACCGAGAGAACTAGCAAAATTGTTAACGGCCAGTCGATGTAGCCGATATTAATCGAATTGATTATTAGACTTCATCCGTTAACTCGAACATACTTTAACTGTTGCGATATCCAACTACCGTCTATTATAATAAGCTGTAAGAACTTCTGAAATTTCTTATTCCACTTTGTAAAATGTAAAAAGGAATTTATGAAACCCGACGGATTTTCATTCGGCGAATAATATATATTAATTCTTATTACACGCAAAATACGAATTAACTTAAAATCTTTATTTGTAATATGAAGTACCTTCGAGATACAACTATTTTCCCTCTAATTGTAAGTGTCGGAAAGATATTAAAAGAGTCTATTACAGTTTTTGAATGTGCATACATGTGACATTTTGAAGCATCTGAACTTTAGTGAATTTCACGATAGTACTCTTCGAAATGTTAAGTACGAAATACAATAGATTTTATGTTTCAACCTGTTTTGTGATAATTGCGCAGTACAGAATTCGAATTATCTCAAAATTGGCCTGTATCTGTTATGAGTAGACAAATCTTTGATGCACCATCAGGAAAAGTAGCTAATGAGAAGTCCGAACATCACTACATGCAAGATATATATATATATATATATATATATATATGTGTGTGTGTATGTATATATATGTATATATATATGTATATATACACCCTTGGCCAAAAGTATTAGGCACCCCCAAAAATTACGTGAAACTGATAAGATATTTAAACCGAAGGCAAATTGCTTTAACAATATTGTACGAAGCATTATTAGAAACGAAGTTGAACAATAGACAACCTTATCTACACGTAGATAAGCGCATAGATAAGCGCGTTGTGATAATGCATGTATTTTGAGAAAACAGTGTCAGTGCGTTATCAGAATATTCCTACGTCTCTTAGTGTCAAGAACCTTCCGTGCGTATCTTATTTACTAAAAGTAAGTTAGAAATGCCTAAATCGAGTGAGCTTGATGTCGAAAAACGGGTTAAAATTCAAACGCTACACAAACAAGGCAAGTCCCGAGTGGAGATAGCCAAATTAGTAAATTGCTCTCGGTGTGCAGTCCAAAACGCTATTAAACGGTTTGTGGAGACTGGCGCCCATGCAAACAAAGTGAGAACAGGCCGAAAACGCAAAACTACTCCGCGACAGGACAGAAAACTTGTCCGCGACTCTCTCAAAAATCGGATGAAAACATCATCAGAGCTCGCTACTCCTTGGTCAGAAGAGATTGGGATTCCGATTAGCGCTCGAACAGTAAGAAGAAGACTGGGACAAGCTGGATTACGAGGCTGTAAAGCTAGGAAGAAGCCCTGGCTCTCCGAGACCAACAGGAAGAAGCGCTTACAGTGGGCTCGGGAACACCAACATTTCAGCGAACAGGATTGGTCTAATGTTCTATGGTCTGATGAATCCAATTTTGAGGTTAGTTTTTATATGATTTAGTTTAACAAATGGCAACAGCAACTCCCGATTTAATTCACCGCAGTTGAAATAATAACTAATTTTGTAAGTATTTATTTTTTCAATTTTTGCAGTTGTTTGGAACCCCAGGTACACCTTTCGTGCGACGACGTGTGGGCGAGGAATATAGCTCAAATTGCGTGGTACCTACTGTAAAATACGGAGGCGGTAGCATTATGTTCTGGGGTTGTACGGCTGCTAATGGCTTGGGCGAAATGTTTGTTTGTGAAGGCCGTATGAACAGCCGAAAGTACATAAATGTACTGGAAACTACACTGTTGCCTTCGATAACGCGAATTTTTGGTGATAATAATTTAGGCGACGTCAAATTCCAACAAGATAATGCACCCTGCCAGTCTCCACAAACCGTTTAATAGCGTTTTGGACTGCACACCGAGAGCAATTTACTAATTTGGCTATCTCCACTTGGGACTTGCCTTGTTTGTGTAGCGTTTGAATTTTAACCCGTTTTTCGACATCAAGCTCACTCGATTTAGGCATTTCTAACTTACTTTTAGTAAATAAGATATGCACGGAAGGTTCTTGACACTAAGAGACGTAGGAATATTCTGATAACGCACTGACACTGTTTTCTCAAAATACATGCATTATCACAACGCGCTTATCTATGCGCTTATCTACGTGTAGATAAGGTTGTCTATTGTTCAACTTCGTTTCTAATAATGCTTCCTACAATATTGTTAAAGCAATTTGCCTTCGGTTTAAATATCTTATCAGTTTCACGTAATTTTTGGGGGTGCCTAATACTTTTGGCCAAGGCTGTATATATGTATATAAACAAAAAAAAAAAAAAATGGGGTGATAGAGACAGAGTGACTAATATCATCGTTGTAAGACTTGTACATATAAAAAAAAATATAGCAGCAGCCATATTTTCATAAGGATACGTGAAATATTTGTGGCACCTCTGAAGAATCTAAATAACGAAACTGAGACTACAATGAGAGCACCATCAAAGATTTTTTATACGGTTGGCCGTTTTTGTAGACAGACGGGACGTTATTTCATAAAATTAATGTGTTTCTGTTTTATTAGAAGTGACTTTTGATTTATTTTGGCAGTGATAATGAAGAAAAATTGTTATCAGCTGAAATACACCGCTAGTAAACAGGGTCGATGCGGGTATTATTGGTTGCCAACTTATATTCGGACCGACTACTAATATATTTGTCTCTATACGCTACTTCCGCCGTTTCACCCGAATTTAATACGATAGAAATATTTTCCGAAATTTTCAAGCAACTTTTACTAAAATAAAACACATCATCACCGCTCAGTTTAACGTTAAGATTTATCACTGTGCAAACGAAAATTTATTAGAAGGAAAAATTAAAGATACGTTTAACATTTTTCTCTGTTTTTTTTTTTTTTTTTTTTTTTTTACACGCCCGTTGAAGGTACATTGAATGAAAAGTCGACCCTTCGTCAATGAAAACACTGAATTCCGTATTTCAAAAACAACAATACCCGCCCCTATAATAAATTAAAACGGAATTTAAACGAAACAAGTGAGAGAAGTTGTATTTCCGTAAGATTCAAAAATGATCAGTTTCCATAAGTGTAAAACATGTAATACGACCCCTGGGGGCTACTACAAAACTGCTGGTTCTCGTCGGTACAGATAAAAACTAAAAAAAATTCTATATCGGATAAAGTGCTAATGTAGATTTATAATAATGATAATAAATAAATTATAAATTAAGATTTTTTTTTTTTTTGAAATGTGATAAAATAACGCGTAGTAGACGTCTCTGTGTGTCGAATAAGTTTGAGAAATAGGCTATTTAAAAAGCCCGCTGCATAATATGGAAAGGCTATTAATTGAAATCGATGTGAAATAAACTGAACCCGAATATTGCTTCTGACTGAAAATAATTCGAAATTGGGCCGCGAAAAAATTATTCTCGGTCTTTTTCTATTTCCGTATACTCTAATGATATTTCAAAACTGGGAAACCAGCCGCGCATTAAGCGAGGATAATTTCATAAGACGAAAGTGAAACACGTTCAGCAAGCTCACTGAATCTGTATTAAACAAATTTCGGTTCAGCTTCATGCTACTTTGTTCTCCGCATTTAACACTGTAAATAGACACTCGATATTTACGTCAATTTCGGGAAAAAGCTATTTTTCCCCTGATACTTTTATAAATCCGATCTGGAAAGATCTTATAAAAATCGCCCGAATAACAATTAATGTCAAACGTAACTTTTTTTAGAACCGTCAAATTAGCGGTCCTATCTTTTAATAGACACTATCTGCGGCTTACTCTCGAAAATATTCCCGATAACTAATTTTATTTTTTTAATTATTTTTGGGAACGGCATCCAAAAAAACAAGTCGAAAGGATTTAAAAATTTTAATAATATCTACGGAAATGAAGCAAAAGGAAACTAGAACGAAGAAAGTGCAATAAGAGATAGGAGGTCTAAAATATAAGAACGGTAACAGGAGAAAAAAAGAAAACATCATCAGTAAATGTCGTAGGCTGAAGATGAAGAGAGAGGAAACAATAGAAAAACGAACGAAAAAAGATAATTAAAATGAAGGCGCAGGAAATAATCCAAGATGAAGAGAGAAATCATTAAAACGATTTAAAATCTTTTTCGTGTTTAGTCGTATTTTCTCTCTTTTTCATTATTAGTTATTTTCGAAAAATTATCGTATTTTAAATATCTCTGCGCGTCTACAATAAACTTCACTAGAAACTTTATTATTAGTCGACCACTCGCATTTTATTACGAAATCTTACGTCGCTCGGTGTAAATATTTTTTCATTTGAAATAAACGTATCTTTATTTATGCAGAAAAAAAATTCCGATCGGAACATTTTAGATTCATATTTATTTATTTTTTTCACATTCCGACCGTAGGGAGATTTCAGTTTGGTGTTACGGTTAGATGAAAAACATAATATAACGGTAAAGAAAGATGCCGGAGTAAGTAGAAAATGAAATTAGTCGACATAATGCGTCTTTTAATACATTTTTAAAATATGCCGCGTACAGGTCCTTCTTTGACCCACTATTATTGTTTATTATTTGTGATTCCGGCTATTTCCGATTTATTTAATAGGATAATAGATTTCGCAAAGTATATATTCGGTTGAGTAATATATCGATAAAGGTTTTCGCTGAAGAAGGTGAAGATTTTTCATTAAAATTACCGCACCCACATTTAAACAACCGAGAAAATTACAAACTAGAGAAACAACATCGTGTTGGATTTTAGTTAACCGAACGCGCTAATCGGGTTTATTATAATTATTATTATTATTATTATTATTATTATCTTTTAAGCATGTTAGTTGTACTAGCATTCATTTATTAAATATATGTATATTTCAACAAACTTCTTGCACCTTAGATCTCTTCGTCTTTATACACACAATATCAGTTCTAAGAAGAAAGAGCAGCGAGACGCGCAACTTGGAACAGTCCTGGGCGGTAACGTCCCGTTAAAAAATAAGGCAAATCACAACAAACAACCAAGGACGAATATTCCATATCGCAGGATGTAGGAATGTTTTTATTGAGAACGACTTTTCAGTTAACTGGTAATTTTTTTATTGCTATTAAATCGTGTTCAGAAATCAGATCTAGATGCTGCCAGACGTATTGGTTTTCCTTTTCTTTAAAACATCGAATGATAATAAAAACTGTCCATTGCAACGAGATATCATTGTTAAGTAGTGAAATTGACTAGTTCAGATTTGCATCGTCAAACTGTTCTTAGCCGGTGACACAAGAAACATAACAAAGTTACGGTATATACAGCGCATGAGTACGATTTTGATTAGGTACTCTTATAATAAGTTGAAACTCTGATTTCTCAGGGGCGGCAGCGCACTCAGGCGATAGAATGGAATTTGTATTCCTCCACTAGATATAAAAAGATTTTAACTTTTTGAAAGGGGATTTTTCATCATACTTTTTAGGCTAGTCAATCAACGTTTTCATCGCACTGCTGCGCGCCAAAGAAGGCAGGAGAACGAATCGGATGATATAGTTCCACGAAAAACGAACTTTGAATATTACAAGTACACACGTTAATGTAAACTTCTGAAAGTTTATTCTATATTCTGCAATGAGACCTAACCTAAGAAAACCAGGCACAATAATGTAGTTCCAAACGCAGCAAAAACATTCGGAAAACATTCTCCGACTACTAATAAAAACGAGAACGTCGGTTCACCAAAAAAGCCACGATAACGGTTCCAATCAATAAAAATGGACCGGTCAAACTGCAAAAGGAAAAAAGGCGTTTACAACGAAATGCGATTTCCTCGTCTAGCGAAAAAATCACCATGTTTTTATAAACGATACAAAATATGTTTAGGCCCCGTCATGACTTCTCTTTACGCATAGAACAAATAATCTCGCTTTTAACATCGAAAATGTAAGCATGGAGCTCTGGGGTCTGCATGAAGGAGTTGGAACTTTGTATTTCACGCTGTAGCGCGACTGACTGCCCCACCATCGTATCTTATAGCAGCTTCATCCTCGAAATCTAATTTTACCGAAAAATTTAAAATCAAATACCGCAGAAATTGCACGGAAGCTCCCCGGTCTCTCATTTTCTATTATACGAAATCTTCCTCATCCCCGTTTAATATTCTTCATCGGATGTACTTTAATCGCGTAATACGCACGCTCATCTGTTTACAGATCGTAATAATCACGCGAATCCGATAAGGCTGCCACTTTTTCATCCTATCGATAGATTCCCCTTTCTTCGATGTTTTTATTCGGTTTTTTTGGGACCCATCCTCCGTACTAACGAAAGTTATTATACACATATTGATAATTTATATTCTTCAATGTCAACAGTTTTCCTTCTTCCTCGGTGTTAATAATTTCAGTATCGTTCGTAAGACACTCAAACAGGATTCTAGTGATTTTATTATTTACGCATGTGAATTATACACTCTAAACAGATCTAATTTCGTACATCAAACACCGCTGTTTTTTTTTTTTTCTTTCGTAATTTTGATCAATTCGCTATTTATAAATGCCTTAAAAATAAATTTGGAGAACGTCCCTATTCTATACGCGATGACGTTATTTGAATCAAACTAAAATTGTATGTTCAGGTATTTTACTTGGCACTGTATTTATTATTTGGACTCATTGTTAAATATATTCACGAGAAAAATAAATTTTTAACACTTAATTAAACAATTATATATATATATATATATATATATATATATATATATATATATATATAAAATTGTTTAATTAAGTGTTAAAAATTTATTTTTGTCGTATTTTACTTATAATTATACTTTATATTTTCGTTCAGAATTTTTTTGAAATTTTTTAAAAGCTCTCGAATGGCGATGTTAAATTTTTTACGTAAAAAAGAGTTAACATTACAATCAGCAACCTTCTCTATTTCTCCTCCCGCTGGCTTTTCTTATTTCTAGCCAGAAATCCTGAACCAAGAAAAGGTGTTCTATCGGAAAGTAGGGGGAGCGGCTGAGAAAAAGAATTGACCTTTTCTTCGGTACAATGAAGTGTAAATGAAGTAGATTACTCTTGGTTTTAATGTTTTAGGCCGTTATTACTCTAAAGAGCGATCGGAAATCATAACATTCAGTAGAAAATGCCACATCACATTACAAACGCAACGTTTGTAAGAAAAATTTTAATCGATTATTTTTCAGTACGTTTTATAATTATTAAAATCTTCTTACGCACGAACACGTATACAAAAAACTACACTCCATCCTTCAAAACCTCTGTCCGCAGACATCCTACAAAAGATTCGATTTCGATTGACTATTTATAATTCTCGCGCAAGACGAACTAAAAATAAATGCTTTATACGAGCGTGACGTAAACGCATTAAAAGATTTTCGTTTATTATCCTCGACATAAGAATGAAGTAATCATTAATACGTATAAATTCCGGCATAGTCATATTTAGATAGGTTTTTTCATTCGTACATTTGGGCCAATAACTGCCGGTAAATTCAGCATTATACCAAGATCAAGCCTCTTAATCACTAAATGAAAAGAAGGAATTTATCATCGATGTTCCACACGCAAGTGATACAAGCACGCGAAAAAATTCTGTTAGCATTGTCATCCATTAGAATACCACGATGTTTATCTTACCTCTCCGAATAACATCTTCTAGGATCCGGTGTGGTACAGGCCGAAGAACTGTTGGACAATACTTCCGGACTACCTCCACTTTTTCCGTTCCTATTACAAGCTGGAGCTAAATTCGTCATAATCTACACATCTCCACTTTTATTTTCGTTCAGAAGCGCGATGAATTAATTCACACGCTACACATCGAAGCAAAAAAAATAAAAAAATAAATACACATACATGTATGTATATTTAAAAAAAAAAAAAAAAAAAAACGAACAAAAAAAACGTACAAGTTATAACGAGATAATGAAAATAACAATACAAAGGCACGAGAACATCACCAAAATTAACTCGAACGGCGAAAAAATTAATTCACCATTTTGAAAAAATTACTAAAATTAATTTCCAGCGAGAAAAAAAACGCGTTAAAAGGCCCATCCTAAAAACATCGAATATGTATATTCATATACGCATCACACACACACACACACATATACGTATATATATATATATATATACACATATATACATATATATGTTTGTGGGCGTATGTGTATACAAACTAAACGCGGGACGCACTATTATAATAATCGTCGGGATACATAAACGACGATCGGCCGATGTAAATAATTGGCAATCGGCGAGATGAGAATGCGTATCCGACGACAAAGACGACGGCAACGCAGCGTTGTCTAGCACGTAGATTGCGCGGTGCGACAATCGTAACCGTTTGGTAGAGGAGAACGTAACGTAACGTAACGGACTGGCCGCAAGGGGTTCTCAATTTTAAACTGGTGTCTCTGCACGACGATATGCCGCTAGGTAAAAACGCGAGCATCCCTGGCACCCGCCAACCGACAACTCCTAATGACCACACCTACAGATGCTGCTTTAGCCTCTTGCGCATATCGCAACAGCCGAACGTTCCGGTCATTATCAGCCAAACCGAGTACCTACACAGCGATACGGCGCGCTTTTTACCGTATTTTTTACTTCATTTCTCTGCCTCGTTTTCTTTTTGCACATTGCCTTCATTTAAACGCGTTAATAATAACGAAACCGGCGAAAGTTCCGAGGGAAAAAAGAAAACAACAACAACGAAGGTAATGAAGAAATAACAATTTTTCCAACGCGTCCCTTTCTTGTTGACAAACAATTTATAAGTGCGTCTTCTTTAATGTCCAGCGACCTTTACCGGGAAAACCATCTCACGCGGGCACCGAGCGACAGCGACGCCAGCGAAATATGAAAAATTCTCACCAATATAAACGACGCATTAACCGTCATTATCGTTGCCGTACACAAGCAAGCAAGCACACCCTTCGTCGTAAAATTGCGCACGGAATGCGTTCTACGTAGATAGGATGCGTAATATTATAGACCAAGTACCCCCCCCCCCCAGGGGCTAGCATAAACGATAAAGGATAATAGCGTGTTGTTGTTATTCCCGGTCGACCCATTTTAGCGACACACTCGCGTACGCGCGTCCGTCACTTCATAAAGCCACCATTTCGCGAGCACCAAAGTCCAGTTCGAATAGGGAGCCGCTGAAGGCTGACATGAAATTCATTAAACGCGGTATGAAATCCGCTGAACGTGACGACTACTCGGGGCTCAATTTTTCGACATTCATTTGGTGCGTTCCGTTCGAACAACCGGTTTCATCTGAAAGCGTTAATAATACTCCGCAACGCGTTAGTTGATAGTCAATGTGTCGCCTGTACTTAAAATTTTCAGAATTGCCTAGAACGCGTTCGAACACTGCAAAAGCTTCGCCGAACTGACATTAAGTCACCCCGTTATGATATTGTGGTTGTCCGGTCTGTTTGCGCGCCAAGTTATATCCTTTAAAAGTCTACCAACACGAAACATACATCGTGTTCTAATCATTTGTGACTGCTAAATCAACAATGCAAAAGCAAAAATTTCATCGACTCCGATAAACAAAATGACTGCGCTGATTATTTTTCGAACGGCAACTGCCAATTTTTCGCCTAGTCGGTTATTTTACAATTCGCCACTGCCGGACTACCGGTGTGTCATCTCGAATTCAGTAACGCCAAAGTTTTCCAATAGTTCTGAGCGTAACGTGTTTCATCACGGGGGAAAACAAAAAAACAACCAACCTATTTAACGACGACGAAAACCATTCGAACTCTTTTACTTTTCTAAATCTTCTTCGGTCGCATATAGTGCGCGCAAACAACATTCGGCTGCGATTTTTCACGACGGCGTAGCATGCATTGCCGGACTCTCCCATCGATTTAAAAAAATTGTCACGAAAGACGTTGGGCAGTGTGTATAAAGTTAAAAAACGGCAAATACGTAAACATCGGGAATAAAATAAAAATTTCGAAGCAAGTAACCGATCATGTGATTACGTAATGGATAATGGTACGAATAATTGGAATACGTTTACATAATTTTAGCTGCGCGCGCGGCAAAACTTACGAACAAATAAAAAGCATTTGTAACCAAAAATTTACTCAAAATGCGAGGAAATAAATCGAAAACTATAATAAAGAACGGTCTACTACTAAATGGCGTATAACTAAAAATCGGATCGAAATAAACCCGTTAAATTCTATACTACAAAAAGTAATTTTTTTTTCTTTCAATGATGCCAAAAAATATTTTATCATTTTAATCACGATTACACCATCTCCCCGAAGCATTTCGATTTTTATTAAATATTAGCGGATGTAATTCTCCGTTTTATATATAGTGTATTTAATTATTTCAACTAGTTTATATCATTACTGTCTATCAGTGAAGAGTTGTGTTCTATGTTCTTCGCTCGTTCAATCTTCTAAAATATTGACCTACAAAACGGTCAGTATATCGTGTTTACACTAAAAACATCTATGCGCTTCGGCAACAACGATAACAGCGGTGACAGTAATAATACATAATACTAACGCCTATAGTGCGGAGATTAATAGTGTACCGTTTATGCCATTAGCAATATACACGACGGTAGCAATAGACTCATTTATTCAAATTCAAATAAAATAGTCTCTTCAATAAAAATTGTACAGACGATGAATTCATGGCAAACTGTAGTACCTGGCCACTACAATACGCGGATACCTGCTGAAAACTATCTTAAAACCTATAATACGATGTTCTTACGGAATTTCACTTTTGAGAACCGCGGGTAAATCAAATATAGCGATCATCCAAAGAGGCCAGTCGAGGATACTCAGACGGTGCGCCATTGTACGTACGTAATGCCGAGATACACAAAGATTTACAAATGGCGACGGTTAGTAAGACAGCCAAACTATGACACGTGGTTTCGGGATCGCAGTAATCAGAGTTGGCTTACATTCTAGTTGAAGATACTTAAATATCTATACCAGCATGGAATGACGACCATATCGGAAACCATATTCCATGAATTTATATATCGAATAACTTCTTAACATTGCCGCTTATTGTTCTAATTTCAACACATTGCGCAAAATAAATAATAATAATAATAACAATAAATAATAATAAATAATAACAATAAATAATAATAATAAATAATAAAAATAAATAATAATAATAATAAAGTTTATAAGTACATCGATAAACGCAATAGTTAAATTAACGAATTCGGAAAATTTCAAAAAAAAAAAAAGTAAATTATGACTCCTAACAAACACAAACACTCTCGGAAAACTCCAGTACTACTATTCGCATCCGTATTTGATCAACTTCAATCCTCCGAGTTAACTGCATACAAATTAACCTCCCGAAAAATCGAAAATAAATTCCAAAATGCAAAATAAAATTTCGTTTTTTTATTTTTTTGCTTTCTTACTAATCGGAATTTGGTATTTTAAACTTTTCATTTTATCTAAATATTGCTCTTTTCAGTCTACGGTACTTACTTTTTATCTAGGAACATTGCAGCGTTTTTAAGTTTTTTTTTTTTTTTTTTTTTTTTTTTTTTTTGATATAATAATCGTTTTTTCCTCTTTCATGCAAATATTGCTTTGAAAATACGTATTTGTTTTTAATCGATTTTTACGAATTACAACGTTCGTAGTATTTTCTTTTCGACAGTGATCTAATCGGCTAAAATCATCGCAACAGAATACGATCGGCAAAATGCCAACATTTTATTATCCTGTCAACACGGTCGTATTACATAATGCGCAAGCACATAATATAGAGTCTCTTGTAGATTTCCATGACCCCTCTCTCTTTATTTCAATTAGCCGTAAACAGCTGCTAATACGCAAGTATGTATAGAATGAACGTGAAATAAGTCGTTTGAGTAAATGTAAAATTGACGATTTTACAAGTTCTCCTGATAGCTGAACGTTAAATAGCATCATATTATTAATTATAAAATTAAAAAAAAAAAAAAAACACGTTCTCTTCTGTTTTTTCTTTTTCTTTGTTTTGCTCTTCCGCGAAGCCATCTTTTCACTTGAAAATCGCGCGTTTTTCAGTAAATATCAATTTCGACACTTCTAAGGAGGAAAAATGTTTTTTTCCCCCCCGAGAATTATTTTTAATCTAATACTCAAGAGTAAATTAAAAAAAAAAATATAAGTATTTCAAAGGACCAAAAAACGAATAAACATACGAAATGATCGCTTTCCACTCATCAGTAGACCATCACAATTGCATTAAATGATTTTAGTTTGAAAAAGCACAAAGCGCAGTGATTATAGCAACAGCCCCTATCACATTAATGTTGCATCTTCATCAACAGATTACTGAAGGCAAGGCGCATGACAGTAGAGAATATGAAAACCGGGTGATAGTGACGATTCGGAACAATCAAAATAATTTCGTAAAATCCGTTATCAGTTTCTTTATAAACAGCAGTACTTACTATACCCTGTATTAAATCCAATTCAAAGGAGGACGCATACACTGCACTTATGGATTTTTTGTAAAATCACAATACGACTTAAGGAGAGAAAAATAAAGTTTTTTAGTCATTGGCGTGTTCCGAACGAGAAAAAAAAAAACAAAAAAACAACGACTCTGCCATTACTTGAAAGTTCTTTATGAAAATAAATGTGTAGTTTGTGCCGCTATCTCTTCTATCGAAACATTATCAACAATTATTGCTCTTAAAAATCAACAGATAGCGCCAGTGCAGCAATAAAATTCAACGTTAAAATATCGAGATTTGCAATCCCCTCAGTTTTAACAGTGTAGGTGATTTACACACAAAATAGTAAGTAATTATGTTCAAAATATTGCGGGAACGTCTGATAATTTCCCCACCGCCGCTGATGTTCATCAGCATTCTGTGTCCCGTCATCGTTGTTACTTACTCTCGTAATCGGTACTGCAACAACAAAACAACCGTGACTATTACCACGTGCAGTACTGTGTATACGGACGATATAGTTCTGGTAGTTAATAATAAAATAGATCTTAAATAATTGTTGCGAAAGACTCGCGCAATATATGGTTTATATCTGAACATGATAGATGCCTAAATGAAATGAACTGCGTTGGAAATAAACGAGTTATTTTATATACATATACTGGGTCGGCTATATTAGGTGGACTCAACTAGCAACACTGTAACTTTGACAAGGAATGTGAGAATGACTAACGATAGCACGTGTTTGAAGCGTCAATCTTAGGAGATTTTTGCTACGGAGCAGTACACACCAATCGAACGCGCTGAAATTGTTCAGCTGTACATTTAAAATAATTTCTCAATAGTGAAAACTCAGCATGCATGGAGAAAAAAAAAATAAAGTGAAACACTGCCTTCAAAGAACACAATAAAGAAAGATTTTTGTCTTCTGGTACTGTGCCGCTAATCCTCCAGGCATCCAAATAAAAAGCGACCGAGACGATCCGATGAAAATATCGCGACCGTAGAAGCCAGTGTTGAACGGTCATCGCAAACATCAGGTTCAACAGTGGCACGTCAATCAGGTACGTTATCGGGCTATGATAACTGATTTTTTGATGCCGATTGTTCGTGAAAATGGTATTGCAGCACTTCTGGTTTCCACAAGAAGGCGCCATTTCATACAGCTCGTGCTGGAATCGATTTATCGAAGCTAGTGTTCCCCGATCGCTTGATATTAAAAAAAAAAAAAAAAAAAAAAAAAGGGTGATTTTGACTGGCCTCCGCGTTCGTCTAATTTGACACCACCAGACTTTTTCCTCTCGGGCTACTTGAAGTCAAAGGTTTATATCAACAAGCCAAGGACGCTAGACAAACTTAAGGCCACAATTCGCTAGGAAATAGCCACAATATCAGCCGAAGCATTGGCAAATACGATGGAAAATGCCAAAAAATGGGTACATTACGTCATTCGAGCTCAGGGTGACCACTTGCGTGATTTAATCTTCAGAAAGTGATGTAATCAAATCTCCTTAAACCAAATTAAATGGCTTTTCACTTAAATAGAAAAAAATTAATTTTTTGTCGTGTTTTTTTTTTCTTGTTAAATAAATGGGTCCACACCAAATCATATATTGTACGTTTTTTTCTTTGCTTAAATCAGTGACCCATCCGGTAAATTCAATAAGAAAACCAATACGTAACGCATATAATATAGAAATTTTCTGTTTATGTAATAGGAAGAGAAAAAAATTCCGAATTTGAATGCAGCTTTCGATCTTTTTTGTTATTGAATAAAGTAAATAAAAGCACAGATAATTATCGAAATTAATCGTAATTTGTGAACCGGAACTTTATCGGTGGTTATACGAATTTAACCAAAGCTACGAAAGAAGCCGTCAGCCTGTTCGGTATTTTTATAGTACACTGAATAGCGCGGCGCGAATATCACGAATTACTCTTGAGTTAGTAGCTTAGCTCTTCGAGTAGATTACTTCGTAGAAATAACATAAATCGTAGAAAGCGCGATCTCTAAACAACTACGGTATAGAAAGTGATAAAATATGTAAAAATGTTTATTCTAAATCGGATCGGTAGAGTTAAGTTCGATTGAAAACTTAGTTACTACGAGAAGTTTTTTAATGACGAAGCCAATTCACAGCGACAAAAGAGGCTAGTATTAATGACACGTTATTTTGTTTCACCTCATCAACCGACCTTCTTCCTGATGAAATCGAAAGAATTAATAAAGAAGCCAATGAAATCTTATTTTCAGAAACAAGTCTCATATTTCGCTCTGTTATTCTTAGTTAATTCGTGTTTCTCTCGTTGATTCTTCAGGCTTAGTCCGCGGATGTCACTGTGATTCGCAAGCTGCGATCTGGACATTCTAGACTTAAACTTCTCGTTAGTACACCTGATGACGACAGTACCCAACATACCAGTGTGTCTAGTATATGGTTAATATCAACCATTTGTTGTTTCAATTGTGAAGATTTGAACCGAAAAAGCGGAGATTTTTAATAATTTAATGACGCTCAAAAGTTTCCCTTCTTCTTATTGCATTTGTCACCTGCTTTGTTGTACGAGTCGAAATTCAAAAAATAATATTCAATTTAAACTTTCTCGTATCCGCCATCCTGTTTTTCCCCCACGAATTTGTGCCTATTATACTATTTTAATTTTTGTATCTTTCTCCTTTCATAGTTCCGATTTAACGAATTTTGTATAACTTTACCGATTGATCATTTCAGATCTCGTTGTTCCTATTATTATGCGGGATGTTATATAAACATCAATCACTTGTAATTTAGTTTATTAATTTACCGTATTTTATTAATTCAGTTTTTTTTTTTTTTTTCGTTTTTTGATTTTTTACCTCTATCGTTATGCTCCTGTATAATTAAAGTATTCGCTGCACATTCGTATATTTAATTAAACTAAAAACCGAGCTCGCTGGCCAGGTCAAAAAAGGAACTATATTTTTCACGGATATAAAAGAAAAAACAAACACAGCCTTTGCATCAACTATAATGAGGACATTTTTTGTTACTGTCAAAAAAAGAAGAATAACAAACAATCAGATTTAAGGTAAGTTAGTTGTTTGGGGTAAGTTACATTACTGTTTGCAAAATGTATATATTTGCATGCATAAACTTGATTGCCGAATTCCAGCGCGGTATGATACATATACAATTTTATTTATATTTTGCGATAGTATCTATATGCTGTACTTTTTTTTATGGTCGACCAATTTAAGCAAAAATTAATGCGATGAATAAATGTAAATAAATTAAATAAAAAAAATCATTAAATTTTTTATAATAAACATAATGAAATAGTAGAGCTTGACAATGTATTAAAGCGAAAGAAGAACCGGAACGAGGACAAACACAACATTCACAGAACCGATGTACTCGTGAAAAAAAAAAGTAACCGTAGCAAATTGTAAATTTTTAAATATCCATTTGGAGGAAAATTTTCAACGCACAAATGGATTCGCGTCCGCTAAAAGACAAAAATGTAAAGTTAAACTGGGAGACCTTTAAGGCAGACGAAATGTGTGTTAAACGGTTACATAGCGAAAATCAGAGAAGGCGAGAAATTTTTACCGAAAGAATTGTACGGCCGTTTTACTCGTATATTGAAGTTTCACCGGTTCGAGACAAACACATCAAAAATAATCATAAAAAACATTTGAACCAATGTGCGATCGAAAAGAAAATTCACAAACGCTGACACGCCGTCAAAGATACTGAACTCATTGGAATTTGTCGTTCTATTTCAATTACCTAAATTTTACATATTAAGAATTAAAGAGAAAAAAAATAACCGCGAAAAAAATCTATCGAGTTAGAGCGCGCTCCAACGGAATTTTTAAAATTCAATATCTACAAAATGCATCTATAGAATGCGCTGAAAGCAAGTTCGAAATAAAACACAACTTATCTCTCTAGATAAATAAGAAAAAAGCAAAAACGATTATTCGTAAACTACTTTACGCATTATGAACATGAGAGAAAGAATGAACTTTTTTAGTAATGTATGGTGGCCGCTCAAATGTAATTTTTAAATTCCCGGTTTATTCCTGATTTCCTGATTACTGTAGAATTGTACAAAAAGAAGAATGGATCTTTTTTTCCGTTGATTACTACCGCTCTACTTGTTATATGAATAAAAAGAACACTTCGTAATTTATTCTTGAGTGTAGCGTACATTAAAAAATACATTTTCATTTTTTAACGTTTCAAATGACTTTTTTCTTATTACGAAATATCGTTTTTGGCTATTTTTACTTTTTTCCCATCCTGTAATAGTGGCGGCGCAACTGAGTGCCTGGATCTAAGCAATAAGACAGATTGAAGTTTTAGAGACAATAGGGAACGAAAAATCATAAGAAAGCCTCTTTGGGTCCAAGAAAAGCAGAAGAAAACTTTAGGCTAAGACCAAACACAAAGAGCCTTATAGAAAAATAGAAAAAATTCCGAATATACACAATGAGAGGAAGAGTAGATTGGCGTTCTCATATCAAAAGAATGGATAATACTCGTTTGAGAAAAATTGGGACAAACTGAAGACGTGTGTGTTCATGTTTAAATACGAAAAAAAGATCCGAATGGAATAGGAATCGATACGCCGACTATTGAAAGGAGAATATAATTTAAAAAAAAAAAAAGGCTAAAAGAATTTAAAGACTTCGGAGAAATTAAAGAGAAGAAAACTGGAAGAAAAGGACAAATGAGAGGAAAAAGAGCCGTGGCAAAATGATTGTACAGGGGGAGAAGTGGAAAAGAGGAAAGTAGCTGTTTTCACGCAGTCCTTGGCAAATTTGAGGAGAAGAAATAATTGCGATAATAACAGTGATAAATAATAACAAAAATAATAGTGATAACAATAATAATAAAACGCTTAAGTTCAGACACGCAGTTAGTAAGATGAGCATTCATATGAAATATAATAGAAATACATAAAATGAGCAGCATACAAGCACAAAGCTACTACTCTTCTTACTAACTTTAAACCGTTAAGTACCGATTAGCGAGAGACTAACCAGTATTATTACCGAATGTGTAGAGCGTTTTCTCGTGCACTTGAAATTCTAAATAATGATACGTTTACTACTATCAATAAAGTTTTATGACATGTCGGACGACGCTGATTTCCAAATAAGCACATTTGATGAGTTTTTAGAAGTACATTTAGTTTTTGCACGATGACCGAGTGACCAGAACGATTGCTATCCGGGGGGGGGGGGGGGGGCATGAGTTCGAAAACTAGCGGCGCGAATAAAAACCATTAAAAATAATAATAAATTACTTAGAGGGCAATGAGACAAGCCGCTGCATGTAACAACTGCCATGAAATTTGTACAACGAGAAATACAAATAGATACTTTCGATGGATGCTCAGTGTCGAATGGTGGCACGGCTCGAGAGAAGAACACGTGAAAACGGGTAATTTCAAAAAAGCGTAACTGAAATATATAAGAAATACGATTTTTCATTAGCCAGCGGGAGTATTCGAGCTAATTAAAAGAAGAACTAAGTTAAAAAGCAGCAGAAAAGCTTCCATGATACAGACAAATCGAAAAATGGCACACACTCAGAGTAAATAATAAGCGCTACGTGCGTTTCGAGTAATTTTTGAAATTTACCGTTCTAGAAGGTCAAGAACAACACGCAACACTGGCATTATGAGAAAGTTCATGGAAATCTCTCTTCCGGAAGATGAAATTTACAAATGAAGCTTCAGTCTTTAAATTGACTGTTGTGCTTCTTCCAAACGCCGGTAACCTGTAATAAGGTAAACGAATTTTCGACGCAGATGAGAAAAAGACTTCATCATATTAGGAATTTTTATATACGCCGTTGTAAAACAATTGTGTAGAAGCAGTTTGCAAATATTGGTATCTCGCCATATCCTCTGTTACTCCGCCGTGTAAGGAAGTCGTAAATTCTAATAAACACGTTCGGTTATGCAAAAATTTGTAAGAAAGGAAAACAGCTTTCCTCGCCATACACAGAAGAGGTAAAATAGCCTCCGCCTTTATTGCTCATTGTTGACAGTATTCAAGCGGGAACGTGATACGTAAGTCATTAGATAAACAATTACGATACAACAGTGTAATCAGTGAATTTTTTACGTCGGCTCATCGTAAAACGCTTCACTTCTTCGAATACGCTTACACAACTAGTTGCGGATAATTTTATTAAAAATAAAGAAACAAAAAAAACAATGAACTACAGAAAACAACTGTTTAAAAACTTTTTCCGACTTCATATTATTAACATTATTCATCAGAACAATTTATACCAATATTGCTCATTTCGTTTTTATTTTTTTTTAAAAAAAAAAAAAAAACTCAATCTTTCAGACCCCTCATTATGTGAACACCATCTAGAATTCCAGATGATAATTTTCTTAATTCTTGTAGAGAAAAGACGGTTTGACGGAATGTTTTTAATTTACAGCTTGCTTAACTGTTTCCAATTGCTATCATTTCATCTCGGTTACATAAAAACATTACATCTAATCGATACAAAATTTTCACATTACCTCAGAATATAAAAACGTCATTAATTGGTACTACGTACATAATTTTTATTATCGGTAAAATAGTAGAAATGCCAGTAGTAAGCACGAAGAAATTGAAGTATATTACATTTATTTCCACCGTAAAATATGTGTCTAATAATATAGTAGGGTGATATTTAGGTTCATTATCGTAGTATTATTCTAGTTGCCCGTTGATGCGATTTCTGTGATTTTAATTTTTTTTTTTTATCATAAAACTGTGCAACAATAATTTAAAATACTTTGATAATAAACTAAAAATATTTAAAATTAGTTACTTTTACATTAACGTGCGCCTTGATTATGAATTTTAGTATCCGAAATCAGTTACCATTTTGGTATTTTTATGACCGTTTTAATTATATCTTTAAAGAGTTTATTTTTTGTATATATTTTGCGAATAACATAACATTTATGAACATTGTACCGATTAATCGTCGTCCTAATAATAATTCCTTAAACAAATCAACAAGAAAAATATAATTTGGTTATTACGCCAATTGTGAATAATGATGATAATGGGGAGGGGAAATGTGATCCATCTTTCAACAAACCATTTTTATCTCGGAGCAATTATTAGTTCTCATTAACGAATACTCGAAATTTTACTCGAATCAAATTGAAGCTTTTTTAAAAAGTAACGACACTATTTTAAAATCTTACATAATCTTTCGATATGTAACCTCACCCGTAACTTCATGGCGTTTATCGTATCGCGGAATTAGCTAAAGAAAGTCAGTGACGCCGTATGGCTTTTGTATGATTTCAGAGTACATTAATTTACTTCATATACAGCGAAGCTAAAGTTTATAAAGAAGATGATATGGAGAGAAGAATTTCTCAATGCCTCATAAATGTCTTAATGTTTTATCGTTGAAAAATAATCCAAGATTCACCATTTTCTTTACAGTTAAGAGTCTTCGAAAATACAGTCATCATTTATTTTTCCTTAAAAAATTTGTCTGGTCATTTCGCGAAAAAAATATTAAAATTACAGGAAGAAAATTTTTTAAATTTCAATCTTAATTAAAAAAAAAAATACCCTCAAAATTTAACTTTAGGAAACAATAAATATTATTTTTATTCTTTCATCTACGATAATGCGACATTATTTCAATTTATTAGCAATGGATGATGAAGCTAAATGCATTAATACATACAAACAGACTAAAAGAAAAAATTCGATCAAGCCATCAATGATTTCCATTTATAAAACTAATATTTAAAATTTCAAAATATCGCATAATATCGAATATACATCAACATCTATTTCTTATACAATGATTGAACCAAAGTGTACCTAGTTTGCAAATAGGGACGATGAAAAAATTGAAATCGAATTAGAAAAATTTTTAACGGAGGTAATTTATACCATTTTAAACTGATTAGACTTAGACGTAATGGTCATCGATAAATAATCTAATCAAAATTAATTTCAAGGGGAAACTATTTTTCTATTTTAAAGTCAGGAAGAGTTTTGTTTCGAAGGGATAACAGTCAGAGAAAAGTAGGTTTCGTAATAAAGGATGAGAAATAAAATTATAAAATCGAAAAGATTCGCCGATAGATTGACGCGCTGACAAAATTCAAAATGGGCAATAATACTTTGATCTATAATCGAAGTGTACGCCGCGACGGCTAATTCGCAGGGGTCAGAAATTCATTAATTTCATTTTAATTGAATGAGATCACAGACAAATCCTCAAAAGTAGCGTGGAAATCGGTCATCATATAAAACTATGGGAGATTTTAATAAACAAGTAGGATATAGGAAACTGGAAGAAAATAAAATAACCGGCAGTCTTTACGCTTATTGGTAAGATGGAGAAAAAAAAGGAGTGGGGGGGGGCAAAAATTTGTAAATTACTGTCGTGAAAATAATTTTAAAACTCTAAACGGTTTAACTTTTTTAAGAAACGTAAAAGCAACTTAGACCGCTCCTAATTTAAAATATAATACACAAATTATAAGCTTACACATCTTCGTCACGCGAATATAATTCAAAATTTTAATGATGTAAAGAATATTTAATTCTATATTGCTGATCACAAACTATACAGAAGTTGCAAAATTAACCGTAATAAAACCAGGCGATATTAATAAAACTATACCAGAGTAAAATAAGTCGAAATACTTTAATAATTTTCAAAAATTAGTAAGCACTAAACATTCAAGAAATTATTTAAATCGTACGGGTGACACTAACTTTTCAATTGAAAAACTGACCCCAGACGAGAGAGCGGCAAATTTAACTATTATAAAACTGACCCAAAATAAAACTTGTAAAATCCCAAGTGGCACTACTGCAGTCTCTATTCGAAAGAAAGGCACAGATTAATCAACAGAAAACAAAAAGTAGCCCCGGGAAAAAGAATAAAATATAATTCCGAGTCTTTACTGTATACAAAGGAGGAGGGGGCAAGAGATAGAGAAAATCTAAGTTCGGACCAAAAATAGCACACAGGCCTGATAGATTGTAAAGGAATTAACCCAGTCCCGGATTATTGTCGAAAACTGTATAAAAACAAAGTACTTAATCCGAAATTTTGGAGCATGAAGTACAAACGGGGGGATGAACCAAGTATTATGAAAACGAAAGTCAAAAAAGTAATAAAAGATTTTCAAAGGAATCAACGGAATAACAAATGAGCAAATTAAAAGTTATTAACCTTATTCATCAATACTATGTATTAATAATTAGGAGAATCCCAAAGGTTTAGAAGAGTTCAGATATCATAATAATAATAATAATAATAATAATAATAATCAAATCAAATTACAAATCTTTGTATACAATACAATTTACATTGAGTGTTACAAACTTGTATGGACAAATGAAAAAACAAATTAAAAGATTTTTTGTAACTTATATAATATTTGATAAGTTATGTATAAAACTGTTAGGTCAGTAAACCACAAATGCACATATCTTGCGCGAGATTGTGGTTACTGAAGAATAGTCTAATATCTGAATTATTCTAGACTAACATATTAAGCTGATTGGAACAGTATTTATACTTGTACACAGTTAGTGTGATTTTAGTGTTTAACACACACATCATTCACAAAATACATATACATATATGCATCGATATATTTATATACATGTACATGCACAATCATTTATACCCATGAACATGTGAACATAATTTGGAATTATTTAGTACAATATGGATATATATATATATATATGTTTTTAAAAAAGAACAGAGGATGTTATTAAATTTTTATTCTTTAGGGTATATTATATTTCATTAGGATTGTTAGATATATATTCCATAATCTTTTTACGCCTTTTTTATATTTTTTCAATTTTTCTTTTAAAACCTCTGGTAACTTAGTATATAATTTACATCCCCTGAAAGATGCAATAATAATTATAATAATGATAATAATAATGATAATAATAATAGAAAAAGAGGATAGGACAAAATAAAATTTGAAAACTATAGACCGATAAGTTTGAGTGATACAAGGTTAAAAGTTTTTTTTCTAAAATATTACGTAATAGATTAGAAACTATGTTTAGTGTAGGGCATGCTCCGGAATGTTTTTAACAATAGACTATTTAGAAAAATGTGAAAAACATCAAAAATCTAAATTCGACTCTATAGATTATATGAAAGCGTTTAAACTTCTGGATCGCAACTTTATCCAAGAAATCGGAGAGTTCCGGAGAACTACAGGGAGTTTTGACGAAAGATATAATATTTGGTAATGACAGCTAAAATAATGATAAGGAAAATATTTTAACTTTGAAAGAAGAGTAGTAAAACAAGAGACCCATCACTCTGTCAAACCTATTTGGTGCAGCTTAGAAGAAATTTTCAAAAAACTAAGACGGGGAAATAAAGCAATAATTGAATGTTGAGTAGTCCAAAATTTTCGGACGACAAAACAGTTGGAAAATATTAAAAAAATATAGGCATCTAGTTTGAAATTTCACGAAATAGAAGAGAAAGTTAGGATTAAAACACGAAACAAAAGTATTACAGAAATAAAGAATAGAGCTAAAATGATAGCAGTAAACAAAGTCATAATGGATGACAGTGCAGGCCATATAGAAAAAAAAGAAAAACAACTAAAAAGGCCTAGAATAAACTATTTACTATATATTAAATGTCAAACTGAGTTATTACGCTGCCGGATAGAAAAAGAAGTAAATCGTTGAACTACATTTTGATCGTTAAAATACATTAAAAAAGCCATATGGCGATAGATTAAAAAGTGTATTTTCAAACGGCTACGCGCACTCTTATATATGTCAAACTTGGACGTTAATGCGAGAATTAATCAATAAAACCCGAATAACGCGCAGAATAGAAATATCTGCATCCTAGAGATCTTAAAGATTAAGGATGCAACACAAAAAAGAAGCTCGAGTATATCTAAAGATCAATGTATTAAAAACGCCGGAGTAAGCAGAGCATTGAAAAATGGACCAGCTCAAAAATAACGAACTGGGGGATTTATAAAACAAGAAAAGGGGTACGACGGAAAATTAAGTGAGAAAGGTGAGGCGGCATTTAATTTTGGACATGGACATTTCAAAAGAGTATCTTAAAATTGAATTGAGGATATTCTCCCTAGCAGAACTGACGGTCTATGAAATTAATTTTAATATTCACTTTAATATTTCCTATACGAGTTTTATTAATTTTGTTAATGAATCGAAGGCGTAAATAAATAAAAAATTTGAAATCAACTTTGGAAATTACACTTTCTCATTTTCAAATTATCCCTCGGGTTAATCAATAATAAGTCTTAGAAAATTGTTCTCACACCCTATCGTTAGAATTTTTCGCGGACAAGAATATTGTTTTCAATAACGACCGAACGTCTTTTCCGACTATACTGAAAGCCCACATAATTGTTACGCAGACGGTGCCGAACAAACCACATTGACGCCAGTTAAACATTTTTGTATAAATAGTCAGGGCGACCTCATTCGCTAAATCGAATACATATATATACATTTATTTATATATATATATATATATATATATATATAATATTATAGAGTGAAATCGAACTGTGGTCTTAACTTTGTAAATTCAAATATGCGCAACGCACTTTATTAAAATTTGCGAAACAAAAACAATTCAATGTTATTCTCGAGTAAGATGTAATGTTTCAAAATACGAACATAATAACTGAAAAAAAATGTCGGAAGGAAATATTTTAAAAACGATTTTAAATACGTAAGAAAAAAAAAGCGTACATTGTAAATAATACAAAGCAATATTTACATCGTCAAAACGATTTCAACGAAAATAATCAAATTAATATGTCTCTTTCACAAAATGAAATTTTTTGCATAAAGAATCCTTAGAAAAACGAAATTTACGAGATATAGTAACAACATTAATGAGTAGCAACGAATAAAGGGAACATAATAACATCATCAAAAATTATTAAGAACAACGTAAGAATTGGAACAAATTAAATGTAATTAAGATTTTTCAGATTTCACAGAAAAAATGTAGATTAATTTAAGTGAAATTTTGAAATTTAATCTATATTATGTGAATTATACCTATTCAAGTAGAGTTTTATTAATATTAAAATTTATTAAACACATTATTTCTATTACAACAAATCAATAGACATATACGCTTTTATATAATAATAATTATTATTATTTTATAGAAGTTTATATGTATACTGATTCAATTAATAAGAGTTTTATTAAATTCTTAAGGAATAATAACATTATCGCTATTAATGGTATGGTATGGTATGGGGGATAATTGAATCATTTAAAAAGGTCATCGTTAAGTATGAACAATTTTTCAATGTTTTTATTAACACGAGGCTTATAAGGATTTATTTTATTACATCGTTATTGTTACTATTTTCTGATTATTGTAGGATTCATTCTACAGAGAGCGGCAAAAAAGGTAAAGGAACATATAATGTAAAGTTTATATTAGTCTTTATCGGTAGAAAGCCTAGAGGATAACAGATGTGTCCAGATTTTACCAAAACCTGTAAATGTGTTAATAAACTTATTATTAAATGTTAGTACAATATATTACGGCTGCAGAGACGACGTTTCTCACTTTATTTTATATAGTAACCAGAAGTAGTTGGTAAAATTGTTTTCGTGAAATTCGGTGGAATATTCTCGCCAAAGGTACTGAAAATGCCGTATAGGTTTTCGTAAGAGTACACGCGACATCATCTTTTTAAAAACATAGAGAATGTATATAATAAACTGCATCTTAGAAAATTAGAAGTAAACACTTGATTTATCGCTTTGATAGAGGAGATAATTGAATAAGTGTCTAGGCGCGTAACTAAATCATTTATGCTAGAAAATTTGGAATTTACTAATCACTGCAGCCTTACAGTCCAGATAAGCATTGCAAAGTGCCTACCTTGCGACATACACGAAGGCAGATAAACGCAAACGATCAGAAGAGTTCAATAAAAATATACGTATTACTAACATATTTGAATACTTCGGGTTCAAATGTCATTTGCAATGAAGAAAGCGTCGTGAATTTAGCCAAAATTACTAGACAAGTATTTTTAATAAGAAAAATAGCTATATATCAAATTATGCTGGTTCCTACATTATATCACAATAATTCATTCATAAAAATGAAAATACCTTTCCTGGTCGATTAGTAAATGTTTCATTAAACATTCTACTAGATGTTTTTTAAATGTGTTTATTTTTACGGCATTTCTAAAATTATTCTATTTCGTATGTAAGTATGTATGTGAATATGTGTGTGCGCGCGCTCGCGCGTGCCAGTAATGATTTTTTATTTTTTCCCCGGTATTTCTCTAAAGCAGAAAAATATTAAAACGTAATTAAAATGGCATACAGTCGTGCACACTACTACTACCCAAAAATAAATTAAGAAGCCACTCTTTTGTTAAAAATTGCAAACAATAAAACATTAAATTTATTTCAGAGAAAATCGATACTTAAATTTAGATAAAAAAACCTAAAAAATCTACTATCAATAATTTACGACAATAATAAAAAGGAATAATGCAAAATGAATGAATAAAACGGATTATCCTAATAATATATACTTCATCGAGCGCATTTATAAACTCATGTTCACTGAATAGGCTAGTTTTTTTTCTCTATTTTTCTAATTTTCATAGTTACGGATCAGCACTTGTTACGGGCGTGTGAACGTCATTTCACTTGATAAAATAGTACCAACGTAGTCACAGTTTTACAAGACACTATACAAGATATTCAGTTGTAAAGGACGCCATTGTCCGGATTCAAAAAGAAAAAAAAAAAAATGCACAGTGTACTGGTCGCCCTGTTATATAAGAAATGTACTGGTTAACTAAACGTTCGATTTGATTGGCTGTTTACATTACTGTTTTATGTATGTGCATGTAATGCTTAGTGACTCGTTAACGTCGGAGAAGTACTCGCAGCACCTGATGAACGCAACAAAAATGTGGGCAGAATAGCGAGTCGGAATTTAACTACTACTTTAGTGTCTTATATATTAAGCATTATTTTTCTTTGTATATGTTCAAATAGCAGATACTCGGATTTCTACTGGCTAGCTAAAAATTGTTTCCCTTCTTTAGCCAGGCTAATCTTTGCTGCCAGAGAAAAGTGATGGCAGATTTCTTTATTTCTCAATTTTCTTTGATACTTGCTGTATGATTATAAGTACCAGAGAGGATTCGCTACTGATTATTTATTACCTATATTATACTTGTAATATATATTCAATAAAACTTCTATTCGTTCATCCAATTTGAGAACCATTACGTAGAAAACAATTTCAACGGATACGAACCCGGTATGATGTGCATGGACAACTATCAGGTTTTGATAAGGGATTTTTTATATACACACTGGACAGTCAGAACGGGGCTGATGAAAGGTCAAAAAGCTTCCTTTTGAAGAAGTCATTTTTATCATTAAAAAGGCAGCGCAGACCCAAAAAGAACATGGAATGGGATTATGTAATTTTTAATGGGGGAGGAAGACGAGAAACACTGGCTTGTCAGAGAGCAGTAAATTCCGTAACGCGCGGAAGGAATGGCAAAGGCAAAACGACTCGATGTCAGCAACTATTCTTTGTAATGACTTAATAAATTGCATGAAATTTAAACAGGATGAAACCAAACCCGTATCGTTCAAGGGCGGTACAGAACTCGAATTAAATTTATTCATTAAGCTTTCTGTTGGTTCGAATAGTGCGGTCATTGTTAAAAAAAACAAAAAAGAAACAACATATTTCTATATAATTTAAAATTGTTAGATTAAATTACTTACTTATTTGTAATTGGCAAATTCGGATCGCTTGTTTTCCTTTTTTCTCGAATCTGCCTCTGTAATAAAGATCAAATTCAAACGTTAATTAAAGCAAAAATTTATAATTCATTTGCCATTGCAAATTATTGAATACAATATACCTTTGCCTTTTGGAAATGATACGCACGAGTACATTATGCACCATAGACAACGTAACATTAGAAAAAGTAGAACGGAAATAATTACACCTCTCGGTAATAAATCGACACGAGTACAAAATTGTAATGGCGCGTACCTAGATGAAACCCCCTTAATATTCAAATCGAATACGGCCCCCAGTTTTAATGTAAAGATATGAAACATGGATTCTAGATTTAATAATTATTAGGAAAATGTGGACAGCTATTTCATTCTGCGCTAAGACGTATTGTGCGATCAAACACCTAGATTAAATAGAATTTAGGAATTTTTTTGCAGAAATAATTTTAGGTTTATTTTTTGTTAACCGTAGTTATTGCATAGTTTGATTCACTAAGTTTTTAACTTTAGATATCTACTACTATTATTATTATTGTTTTATTTTTTTTAATTATTTTCTTTCCACTTGTTTGCTTTACATATTCTTCGTTCACTCGCTTATAAAAGAAAAAAAGTATATTTTGTTTAATTTATTCTGAAATACGATTTGATTAAAAAGGAATATAGAAAAGTGGAAGCAGCGGTATAAATTATCAAGCGAAAGTGATCGTTGTTTAAATAAAAGAGGAGGCACAAATGAATTTGTAAAGAAAGAACTATCGAATCATCGAATTGAAATTTAGGCTAAACCTTTCAAAAGGTAAAAAGATCAAAGTTTGCCGCCGACTGAAGAGAAATGTACCACTTCCAGACTGGTAAAGGCAAGAAAGCGCAGAACAACTATAGCTCCTTTGCAAATACCTGTTCACTCGGAATAATACATTTGCACTGAAGCGTGAAATAAATTTAAAAGAAAATATCGGCGAAAATGTAAACAGTGATCTCGCTTCGGAGACTATTTACCACCTCTTTTTATACTTTTTTTTTTCGCATACTTATTTTATTTATCGCGTGCTACTTTCTTTCGTTTTTTATTCATCCAGAACCGCCCGTATTTAATGGTTATTAACAGAAAAATGATATATGGAGTTTTTTATTAATATTAATGAAAATTTATAATGAGAATAAACGCTTAAATTTACGGGTTTTTATTCATTTAATAAAAAATAAGAAAATACAAAAGTATAAAACTAAATATCAGTTAAAAGTACTTATATTTTCATAACGCGGTTTAAAAAATTACAGAATAAAAAACAATACGACGTTAGCTTCGACAATATAGCCTTGCAGTGCTACTCATGCAGGAACACATCGCGAACAAAGCTGGGACAGTGAATCATTTAACTACCAAAAGAATGTATATGTAAAGGGCGTACACATTATGTATTTCCTTAGCGTTTGTGCAGGAGACGGAATAATGAAATTTCTATGAAAAAATCGATACGGAAAACGACTTACAAGTTGATGTAGAAATCGACAGATAGACGAACTTCCATTACTCGCCGAATATAATAATGCGTAAAAAATTTCTCTGTCAGCTCAAGATCCTTTTGAGGAGTAATAGAAGAAGAAGAAAAACATATTCTATGTGTTCAAAATAATTTTGTATTTTTATTACTTAAAAGATTAATCTTATTATCCATAATTTAAGAAACAAATTTATGATCTTAATTTTGCAAATTTATTCATTTCTGTTCAGTTTCATTTATTTTTAGAAATTCGTGTATTTTAAATTCTGTGAACCACGTACTCCAGACTCATTTCAAATTCTTTGAACCACATATCTCAGACTCATTTCAAATTCTTTGAACCACGTACCCCAGTCTCATTTCAAATTCTTTGAACCACATATCTCAGACTCATTTCAAATTCTTTGAACCACATGCCCCAGACTCATTTCAAATTCTTTGAACCACGTACTCCAGTCTCATTTCAAATTATTTGAACCACGTACCCCGGACTCATTTCAAATTCTTTGAATCACTTACCCTGGACTCATTTCAGTCTAACAGTCATTACTGTGCTTCAACTTATCTGATGACTTTTAGGATGATGTTAGGGTAGGAGTGAGAAATTTAGAATTTGGAAAATCGTGATTTTGAACGCGGGTGGAAAGACTTGGAAACTGCATAATGATTTTGAAAAGTAGGACAGAATATTGGTGAGCCCCTTTTCGTTACAGTTTAAACTTTTACATGTTTTTTCCCTTCAATACGTCGCGTTTTTCAGTTTTCATTATTCAAATTTTTTTTTTTTTTGGTTTTGTTCACGGTAATTTGGCAACTTCAAAATGAACGATCAACATCTTGTTAAGAAAACCATTTAATAATTACGGTGATGGAACATGGTCACGCATACATTTCCCGCTAAAGTTTCGACCGCACCAAAATTACATAGAAAGGCGCTTTGCTTATAATAGGAACTATTATAGATTTTAATTATATTCGTTTTTCTTCCTTTTTATAGCGGCGTTAATTATACTTTTCAATTTGCAAATATCATTTTTTATTTTTCTTGCCATTTTACAATACGGAAAGGTGTCAACCGACACGTACACCTGTTTGTTTTTTTTTCACAAAAATTCAAGTGTACACTCTTCTGTTTTTATTTGTTTTGTTTCGTTTTTTTTTTTAACGACTCTGTCAAATAAAAAATAGACGGCTCACATTTAAAAAAGAAAAAGAAAAAGAAAAAAAAATTTAGAAACAGCTAGAAATTTTTTTGAAGAAGGAGCACAACATGCTTACTGCGTCAGTCACATATGAGGAAATTTGAAAAGAGGAAAATATTTTATATTCATAATAACGAAGAATATTAACATTGTAGTCTTAATAAGCGTCGATACATAAAAAGAAGAAAAAAAAGGTGAATGCCCCTACGACCGGTAAAGGTAACAACAACTTCTCAATAATATACGTACCGCAAAATTCTGTATGCACCTATACAGAGACACACTCCTTCAACCGAGGAAGACAACTTTTTAAACTTTTTTTTTTTAAAATTAGAACCTATTGCTGCAACTTTTTCAAACAATAGTACACGTGTCAAGACGTAAACTCGGTATCATAAACAGATTTTTTCAAAACAACCACATTATAGTTTTTTTTTTCTCGCATTTGATTAAATTACTCGAAATTCTCGGAGTAAACTTGTTTTAATAACGGTCTGGATACCCGTGCGCACTGAATAATGTAAACTAGAAAATTCTGTCTTAACAAGCGTATGTTTTTTGGATTCTCCGTACGCGAAAGCGTAAAAATTTCGATTTGCCAAAAGACTATAGTAACTTCCACCTTCTGAAAGTTAAATAAAAAAGGGAACAACAGCAGCAGATCTTCAAAAATCGTTCATTCTATTTCCATTCTTACCCGTCTGTCCAAGAGTTAAAGATCTACTCATTTTCGGTGCTCTAAATGTCAACCTAGCGTAATATTTTTTTATTTGTAATTCCGCATTAAAAATGTTTTGCACGAAATAGTAAAAACTTTTCGAGACAACGGGTAATAATAAAAGAGCCTAAAAAATGTATACGAACTACAAGAAAAAAGAACTAGTTCTATGAAGCACTAAAGCTTGTTAAATAAAATAAGGAACTTGTAGAACTAAAATCTGCCCACGGAAATTGAGCCGAGGGGGGAAAATAAGTTCTGGTATTTTAAAAGAAACTCGAATGCACCGCCGAGCGAAGAACGAAATAAGCACATTCGACCGCTATTCTTTTGCAAGCCTAGCGGGAACGATATATTAGTACAATTGTATGGCACACATGGATTAAGTTCTAGGAATAGGCTATTATTTCAACGAACGTTCTATCGTATAGAACTGTTTTTTTGGGGTTTTTTTTTTTTTTGTATTTTAGTCTTTTTTCCGAAAATTGATTTTCCGTTTTCGTACCGGAAAACATTTTATAGGAATTTTAACGTTTTTTCTTACAACAGAGGCTGATAAGTAACGTACTTATTAATAGTTGAATTAGCGTACGTTATGCATCATGGTAATGAGGAGATTGAAGGACGAACTTGAAATCGATCTTTGAAAGTAGCGGCCAACGACTGCTGCAGCTGAGTATTCAGCTGGAGAAGAAAAAGAGAAATGCCTCAAGAATAAACATGTTGCAACCGTTCTGCAAAAATCGTTCTTTCTCAATTATGACATTATTCGTTCATTATTAATACCAACTGCATACAGTTTCCAGCTCCCCGAATGGTCCTCCATTGCCACACACGCTCGTTACTATTCAAAACAGATGTGCGTCTCTCATATTGTGTAGTAGACGTTCGTTGAGCGACCGACCAACTTGTCAGTGGTCGCGTTCACAGTTTAATTATACTCGAACGGATCAGCGACAAACAGTAATCATACATACTCAAGTAGTAAATAGAAATTGTGGTCTAGCACTTTATGACTCAATTTAGATGCCGAGAAGCAGTGCTCGTAAAGGTACGGTAAAGGTGCAGTCACGAAAGCTATTAAAAGAGTAACGGACCACGGATAATTGTGGCGCGTTTCCTCGTAACTCCTCGGTTTAAAACTTTTCGCTACAAAAACCCCAAGTCGCTCCTAGACATAGAGAAATTAACCGATAACCCGATAATGGAGCATCGCAGACAAACTACCTTCGCCTCGCGGTTGATTCGTTTTAAAGTAATCTATATGGGGAGGGGGGGGGGGCGAAGAACGAAACAAAATGGAAAAAAAAATCATCATTTCATAAACTAGTGTTCTAGAATATACAAAATATCGAGAAGCAGCTCTCTGCCTATCACGGAACTCGAACGAATACAACAGGAGTGGTATCTGCAATAGCCGTAAGTTTATTACAAGCCAAATTCGCTTAATTAGACGTGAATATTTATAATATTGGTATTTCAACGTTGCAAATGGAGGACAATCATTATCGATTAAAAGTCCGCGTAGCTTAAGAGAAGGCGTTTTTATTTACGTGAGAAAAGCCAAGGATGATTGAGGAAGGCATGTGAAAAACGGCTATAATGAATCGGTCTGAAATTACTTAACTTGGACATCAGAGTTAAAACAGGCATCACAACTGTTGTTGCGGCAAATGCAAAAAAAAAAAAAAAACAAAACAAAGAAAGGACAGTACTCGTTTTCAAATGAGGATAATGAACAAGTAGAATATTAAGTAAAAAAGAAAATAATTGACGGAGAAAATGAACCTGCTGAATAATAATAAATAATAAATAATAATAATAATAATAAAGCGAGTCAAGTTAACTATAATAACTGGACGGCAAACGGTTGCGGATTAATTGGTTAAAAATGTTGCGAGACGAAACACGGATGAAATAAAAATTTAAAAAAAAAACAGAAATTTTAATATCCCGTGATCACGAAACCCCATCATTTTTGAAAAGCGCAGGTGTATAATAAAACTAAATATTATTTTATTTAAAATGTATTATTACACTTTTTATGTAAATTTATTCGTTAGTTAAAAAAACGCGTTTACATTGTTCAAATTAATTTTCGATGAAGCTTCAAAATCGCTCTCTATTAAAAAAAAGTTTCCATTAAAAGTATCAACGAAATTAGACGGAAATTATTAATTGTAATACCGCATCATTCTTTTCCGAAATAGTTAATTTCAGTTTGATTAACCAACTTCCGATAGGGTTCGGGGTATCGTAATGATTCCGAAAATTCGAATTGGAAATTTTACGATATTTCTATCATTTTCGACTATGCGTAATCTAAAGAATATGAAAAAGAAAGTACTATCGGACAACACACACACACACACACGTTCAGATGAAATAATCGAAATAGGCGTAGTAACGCTCCGTTTCGCAGACTGCACTGGCTGGCAGTTGTGAAAAACTGGAATGTATAGAATTTTGCTTTCCGGTTGGTTCTCTTATCGGCATGCTAAACCATGCGAATAATAAACAGGGAAAAAATGTGTGAAGAATTTTACAACTATCCTGTAGGAACATTATCATCGGTTGAGATGAAAAGAGAGTCGAGAAATTAAGCGATAAAGGGGAGATTGTTTGACTACGTTCGAAGATAATACCAGCGAGAAGGAAGGTTTAAGGGAAAAAAAGAAAAAGAAGAGATTGTACCATCGTGTGGACGCGAAATATAAAAGCTCTAAGAGGATATATTACAAAACTAGAAGTGCCCGGAACTTGGATATGGAAATGTAAAATTCAAACAGCCAGACGACAGCAATGAGAAGAGATACCGATGAGGGAATTTCGGGAAGACGTAATAGGGCAAAATACACAGAAACGCATTTGAAGTAGCTCACAAAAGCGTACTAACAAAAACGGAGGTTGAAGAAAAACTGAAAATTGGATACCGTACCGTGCTGAAAAGGAAAATGTATACATTCAATCGGAAGAAGAAGTGCGAAAGATGAATAAAGAAACGTCAAAAAAGTGAAAGAAGACGATATTTTAATTGTGTTTCTTTTTTTTATTAAAACGCGTTTATTTAACATTTACACGAAAAAATAATTCACAATTTTCAATTAATAAACTATAAAACACACAAAAAAAAAAAAAGAAATATCTGTCAAAAGTGAGTAAATGCACTAAAAAATACTAAAAAGTCATTTTTCTCGAATAATGAAAGAAGATTTGTTAAATTATGTAAACCAAAAATGTAGTGCGGCTTTTTAAATATCCCCCCCCCCCCCTTTTTAATGTGTTTTTTAAATAGGACATTAGCCCACGAAATGGGAAGAAGGAGAAAATAAAGTTCTCATTTTTAAACATTTAAGGATTAAAAAAGAATAGGAGTTGAGACATAGTCTGGAATGAGTGTAATTTAAGGAAAGAAGAACAATATTACGAGCTGAAAATGTAGCCAAAAACCTTCAATTAAAAATGGAAGAACGGACTATAATGAGCATATCTACTAATTTATTAGTCCAACTGCCTAGATGACACCAGGCATCTACAGAAGATCGATGCCGATCCAGTGAAGAAGGAAAAGATCACGGATGAGCGATCGTATATTGACTTGTTTTTCAAAAAAATATTTTCTCACTCTGATTATTACGGTGTAAATCACTGAACATTGTGAGTGGTTCCTTTTCTATAAAAGTTAAATAAAAGCGGTTCTTCAATAATAATTGATTTATTACTTTTCTGTAATACTGATAAAAAGGTTAATATCCCTTTCGCTTACATATTTTTGTTAAAAACACGATGTCACCTATGTACAACAGAAAATTACTTTTAACACATCGGTATAAACTATTACCGCGGGACTACAAATCAATATATAGAAAATGATAAAAAATAAACATTATTTATTTATGGAAAATTAAACTAATTACACATTCTTTTTAACCGACTTCAAAGAAAAGGAGAAAGTTCTCAATTCGACTGTATTTTTATTTTTTTTATTTTTATTTATTTATTTTTTATCATACGTGTTACCTCAGAACTTTTTTCTATCTTCTTAGATTTGAAAGCTGGTGCTTCTCATGTGGTCCCATTTAAATCTGATCAAGATCTGACCAGTAGTTTTTGAGTTATCCTTAATAATGCGGGAAATTGAAGCTTTTTGGATGCTTTTCATTCATTTTTTTTTTTTTTTTTTTTTTAATGCGGAGGCGATTGACTTAAAATACTATCAATTAGCCAAATTACCGTGGAAATGTAGCTTTTGATGTTTCTATACTGTGGTAATGCAGTTCAAAATAAACAAATCGATTTTTTTAAAGTATAAAGTATGGAGAATAATGTGAAAAAAATTGATTTTTAACAAGAAAAAAAATCAAGTACAAAGCTAAGAAATTGTATAAAATAAAATGTTTTTTTCTACAAAAAATAAATACCGACTTCAAGGTTTATTAGAAAAATTTAATAAACATGCACGACAAAGTAAAAAATAATTACTCCCGATAAGAAAATACATATATATCAGAGTGATATACCCTTATAGGTGATTTTATCGTAATTCTCATACAGCATTAATACTTCAATCAGAGTCGGTATCAAATTCATATTAAAATAATAATTAAAAACTGCATTAAATGTTCATTATAGATATTTCAATATGAATTTGATGCCGACTCTAATTAAGGTATCAGTGTTATTATAATCACCTCTAAGGGTATATCACTGTGATATATATTTTCTTACCGGGGGTATTATTTTTTACTTTTTAGTGCATTTTTAAATTTTTTATTATAAACCTTGAAGTCGATATTTATTTTTTGTAAAAAAAAAAACAACATTTTATATTGTCGTAGCATTAAAAAAAAAAAAAAAAAAATTACCTTTATCGGGAAGCAGTGGCCTTTTTCTTTTTTTTCCTTTTTTTTTCCTTTTTTTTTCCTTTTTTTTTTGGCCCGGATTAAATTGCAAGTAACTTGGAAAGACATCGAATTTCCGCGAAAGCATATTACAAATAATATAAAAATACGTGCATATTTACCTTTTGATGTAGCCGCTCTTTGTAACTTTCCGATCTGTTAATGGAAGCCCCGGAAGATTTATTGTACTTCAGATTATGAGTTCTGCAATGAAAGAAAGGAGAACAGCGTAAGTTACGGCCGCGTAAATTTAAAAACTATTACTAATAAATCACGACGGCTTTTGATGGACAATTATCGAAGATTTTTTCCGCCAACATGTTTTAGTGTGTGTAAGAGCGAGACAAATAATAAAAAGTTAAATAAAATAATCGGCGAAAACCATAAATTGCCGATAAGTAGAAATAACGTGAAATTCGCTACATTAAATACGACGGCCAACATTACATTCGGAGTACGTCCGCAGCATCTCCTAATTAGGCTTTAGGGCATTCAAATGCGCTGAATATCTGTTTCTCTTTACGAAAAGGAATCGAAATACTATGTTGCAGCTCTGAGATGCGTCACGAGCAGGAGTAGATTTTCCGTTTTATACAAAGTGTTTCCGCGGTTTATTTTCCTTTTTTTTTTTTTTTGTGAAATATTTTCGTTCAGTTCGAATTATATCCGGAAAAATCGCGACCATTCTTCAGAGAATCGATCGTTAATTCGGCGCCGTCCAACCATTAAACACGGTCACAGTGTGTCATATAAACAAAAAATACACCCAATTCCTAGGATGATCGAGTGTGTGTCGTGATTTTTTCATTTGCTCATAATTTAATAACAATGACGTGGTTTTCTCAGCAAAAATGCGCACAAGCCGAGCGTGAACATAAATCGGCGTGCAATCCTCATAGTTTTCATCAAATCCCTAGATGTAAATTTACGTGTTTAACAAACTTACCTGCTTCTTTTTCACTGTAAAATAGCATATATTTATTACTCTACGCCGTTGTTGTCTATAGTGTGTCGTTGTTATTTTGTAATACGAAAACACACACATAATTTTATTCATTGTGCGCGGACAACTCCTGCGAGGAAGATAGGCACAAATCCACACACACACATATATATATACATATATATATATATATGTATGTATACGGTTGTGCGGCGACACTCGGATAATAACACGAAAACAAACGTTCACACCAGTTAATAATACTGCGATGACGCAATGCCACACAATTCAAGAAGGTAATAATGGTAATGTAAACCACCGTCAAATTCTAGGTGAAATTTTCATAAACTTTATACTAGTCTCGCTCATGCAGCAGCAGGCTCGCCGCATAAATACGCAATCGACAGATTTCACACAATCCGCTCGAGAAATACAATTAAACCGGCTAAATTAATTTCGCCGAAAGAACATGTTGAACCGGGGAGGTGGTACATTGTCTTGGAAACTTGTTGCAGCATATTTCATTTACCGGTAAACCTTTTTAGCTATTAAATATGATTCGCACTGTCGCGCCATTTTGTCCCGCGAGATGATAGCGTATTATTAATTTATTAAAGCCAGCACCCTTTGACCGGTGTTTGTTATTTATTTATCGTTTTCGATTAGAAACGATTACCGAGACGCAGTTGGAATTCAACCGGTAGAGCTATCTCCTCGTTATTTATCATAAACTATCATCGAAACACAACAGAGAAAGGACAACACCAGAGACGAACTCGTTCGAAAAATAAACGGAATTTTTTTGAAAATATTGCGTAAAAATCCGTTTTATCGAATTAATTCATGTCCGCTGTTTTTATTATTTTAATATTCTCCGTCGCTGTGACCTAAATTCGTAATCGAATGTATTTATCATAAACAAACATAAACAAGGCAAACGGTCTATCAGAGGAGCGCGTAAATCTATCGCTTTCGGTTTGTTTGCACATATTAGTTATTATAATGCAACACGAATTAAGAAAATAGTCTGTACAACCGTCACATTAGCTGAGGAACCTTTTTTGAAATTATCCCCTAGTAAGTCAACTCTATGTTGTCAACGCTGTTCAAACAAATACATTCGGCCGTAACAACACACGGCAAAGACGCGCCCATTTAAGAGAATAACACCAATAGAGAATGATACGCGCGCATACGCGCACGCCGAAAATCAGAAATTATAAATCGCCTATAAAACGGAATGAAAGCTTAATTGGGTCGGTCAGCGACGTAAAAATATTTTCAATTAATCTCTTTAACTATTTGTTTACAATGTCTAAAGTGTCGTTTATCATTGCATGTTGTAAATCGAGAACAGATTGTACAAACTTTGCGCCTACTAGTAGTCGTCACCCGCGGGGGGGGGGCTAATGGAACGGGTTAAAATATTGTAAATGGTTGAAAAAAAAAATGTAATCGTCCTGATCAAATTAGCCGAATCCGCTACAAATTCTTTTTTTTTTCTTTCCCCTTTTGTTACACTGTAATCACAATTATCGTTTATTTTAGCCCCCTCAAATTTTTATATTTTTATAGAATTTTTAATGCTGATTAAAGGAAAAGGAACGGCTAAATTGAACTCGTTGTGAATTACGGAGAAATGCCGTTATTTTAATAAAATTAAGAAATTTTTAAAATAAAACTCCTCGGCGAATTGAATAATTATGGAGATAAATGCCGCTCTAGTTTCACGAAATCTAAAGATAATCAGTTTATGTGATGACACAAACTTTCGCAAAGCTCACTTATAATTCAAATGTTTTTCTTTCGTTGTTTATTCTAAATGCGCGTTTTCTATTCTGCATAATGGAGTTATAATTATAATTAGTGTTCCTGAAGCATTACGTGTCTTTAATGCAAAGGCGGCTTACCTGAAACCATTCAAAAAAACCCTCTGTTAATCGGCGTTATTCATAATATTAACACTTCACCGCAAATTACCTTCCGAGAAATTATAGTAAACTTTTAAAAATCAGAAACTACACTCATGCGGTAGACGAGAAATCAGAGAAGATCCAGGACATTTAAATGAAAGTGAGTTTAGGACCGCCGTTTTAATCGTTGAGTATATTACGAAATCGAAACACGTTCAACATATATTAAAATTAGTCCTCGCCAACATCTCCGATAACCAGATGAAGAAGAACGATGTAATAATATTGAAAAATGGCATCGTTAAAAATGAATATAATTATACTGTATATAACATATTCTATTTTTTAATATTGACACGCGCATCGAAAACATTTATATGTAGAGCAAATATGTTTTTATCTCGTTTATCGCGATTGAACCCTTAGACCACTCGAGGAAACCTTTCCTAGTCGTAAGAAGGCCGAACAGTAAGCACACTTAAGAAATGCAGTCGACAAAAAGCAGCTTCAAAGAACTCCTAATAAATCGGTGTGCAGGTAAGTCCTCTTGGAAAGGATTTTTTTAAAGCGGCGAGAAAATCGCCGATAAAAGCGGGAAAACATTGACGAAATATTATTCTCTCTACTGGCAGCAATGGTGCAAGCAAGAATATGAGAAGAGGAAGAGAAAGAATTTTGTATGGCACTGCAACAACACCAATTCCGGCCGATCGATCGGGAATACTTAAGGTTTTAGACGCAAGCGGGAAAAGGCTAATTTTAGAAGCGTTAATTTGGAAGCTATTTGCATCGGAACAAAAATCAGTCTGACCGAGCAAGAGGAAATTTAAAAAATTTCATAACAAGTGCAGAAACAATTCGTGGCAAAGGAAAAAAGTCAATCGAAGCTGACCTTACTGCGACCAGGTCGGATGACAGACAATCGATTGATATCGGACGCAGACGAAATTAAACAGAATCCGTAAAAGACGACAGAAGAACTATTCGGAAATTGCCGGGAGAACTAAACAATTTCTACGCAACCGTAAGGTTCAGTTAAGTTTGGCTGTCTGGGGGGGGGGGGGGTCCGGTTTAGCGCCACTTTCCTAATTTATCTGCGGTATAAATATTCTTCCTGTTATTTCATTAGCCCTCTTTGGAAAGATGTATCATCACTCGGCCGCTCAGGAATTTTCCTCATCAATAACGCCGAATGAAATTTTTCCATAACACATTAAGGAAGTACATTTTTCCTGTTTTGCGGCTTTTATTCGCCCCTCCTGATTAGAACATCAGCTCAAGGGGATATTACTTTTTTTTCATCATTACGCATCTTAATAGTCGATCGGAACAAGATCAACTTTTACATATACGACTGCGTCCGTTCTATGACAAAGGCCGTGGAAAAAACAAAAAAAGAAAAGTTTTTAATCCCTATACACCTAAAAAAAGCTCAAGCTACTATTATGGATCAAAAAGAATTCTCTATACACCATCTTCTCTTTACTTTTATTTATTTATTTTTTTAATTAACGTTATTTAGAAACAAAGTAACGTAAAATAATCGTAAAAAATTCGGTTCTTGGCCTAGAGATTAGGAATAGAGTATTTTCATTTGTATCTACCACATCGAATGCTGCCACCAACATACACACTTAAACCCTCCAAGTCTCTCTTTGTGTAGTCGCGGCCGGGTGCATCCGTGTTTTCCTCATAAACCGTTCTCTCTTGGATTTTCCGATAACCACCAAAAAACCCATATTACAGTTAAAAAGGGAAAAAAAAGAAGAACTTAAATAAAATAAATTTTAACGTTGGAAAATTTTTATTATTATCAGTAGAAAAGAAAATAAAATTTCTTAAATAAAATCCCATTACTATAATTTTTCACTATAAACACCACTTCGCTTTACAAGCGGGGAGAATAGTCAACTTTTAAGTAAAGGAATAAATAAATTCTTTTATGGAACTTAAATTTATTTCAAAAATAAATTTCAATATGGCACTGCTGATGATTTTGTAATGTATCTCAAGGGGAAATGTAGTTAATATCCGAATTGGACAAGCTTTTGCGTTTTAGCTTTCCTCGCACTTTTTTTAATTATTTGTAAAGTTTTTTACTGTTTGTATCGAAAACGTATATTTTATTTTTTTGTCCGATTTTAACGACTCTCTCCCCGCCCCACGGTAATTTCTTTGTTGTTTTTTTTTTTTTTAATACTATTTTTAAGTTTTATTATAATGACAAGCAAAATAATAATGTTCTTCTTGACTTTAACCTTTCCTTGAAGAACTCCACCCGTTGATAGATTCCGAGGCATCGCATAAAGTATAAAGTATCCACGCTCACTATTAGAAACGCTATACGAATCCACTACTACACTTTCTATCCGTATACGGCGAATATTTATAGCATATAGAGAGCTCTAAGAGCTTTCATTATTCCCCGATTAGCCAGCACGACCTAACATACCATTCTAATTTGATATATAGTCGTGGCGTGAAATACTTTGGAATCCGTATTATAAATATTTCCGATTTTATTCAGACATTTTTTGGAAAACCTTCGCCTATACATGCTTAAATATACGAATTATAAGTTTCATGCGATGTAACGAGTTTCGAGGCATTTGGGATACAGAGAAATGTGGTTAAATTAAAAATGATTCTTGAAGCATATATCCTATAGTGAAGAGCACATTTGTTCGCGGTTTTCCGAATTCCCAGGCAAAAATTTTGAAATAAAGTCTTTCAATTGGAGCGTAACTTGCTGTTTGTCGGCCATCAAAAGATGGATGTGTTGTATATCTGTTAGTTTGAAATATTTTCCAAATATTTCATTAGATTAATCGCTGTGCGCAATAATTTTCTCTAAACTCAAAGATTAATCAAAAAGAGAAAAAGAAAAAAACAAGCTTTCAACACCGCGTTTGATTATCTATTTCTCATGCTACACCATTCTTTAACCTATCATTATTACTTCGAACGGTAGGCGTACACATGCGGCCAAAAAATTCCAACTCAGATTCGATAATTCGCCAACTGTGGTGAAATCGAAGTTAAGTTTTCCGAAATCTTTTATTGGAAACAAAATATAAAACACAAAATTTGCAAATTACTCTCGCGCGAATGCTGGGCTTCGACATCGATAAACAAAGAAAAAGAAGAACAAAAATTTACAAAATATTAAATACATCCTCTGCTGCCCCCGTAACGTGATTGTACACTTCTATAACAAAATTATGCCGAGTTCGATTTACAAAAGTACGCGACATCATATAACTGCGGTTTCATTTTTGAGAATTACTCACGGGGGAAGTTAATATACGAAAAATCTATCAGAGTGCGCGAATAATAGAAAAATGAACAAAGTTCGTTTAATGCTGAATGTTTTTTCGTGAAATCGCACCGATAATCAGAGAATTAACCGAATAGAACTTAACGTTTTACCATCGTCGCTGCAATAACCGACAAGCGGTGGAATATCAAAATCCAATGAAACGAGGACGATCGAGAAGAAACAAGAAAACAGAAATTTGATAATATATAAGCGTGTCAAACGTTACGGAAAAATTTTCTCCACGCCAGCAAAAATTTATTACGCGAGTTTTTGATGCAAATTTCAATGCCGGAATTTTTAAAAACAATTTTGATCAATGGTCAGATAACAAGTTTAGAAAAAAAAAAACAGAAAGTTATTGATTTTCCACAAGGAAACGGAACAACATTCAATTATGTAAGTACAATACATATGCTCAATCTTGTTCATCTATTTCATTACAAAACTGCTTCTGTGTAATTTTAGTAAACGATACTTCTATAAGATGAGGTTTCTTTTAATACAAAAAAAAATGTTTGCTACTCACCGTTTAGCTGATTTCGAATTTTCAATTGTAAAGTAATTTTTTCGTTTTACCGGTAATATATTTTCCTACAATTGATATGGGAAATGATTTATTTGCTGTACAACCGAATTCTTTAAGAGTGTTTAGGGAAATTAAAAATATCCCGTAAATTATCTGCATCCAAATTTCATCGCCAATAATGTTTAGCATCAAGCATTCGTTAGGTAATTTCTCTTACATCAGCGACTGTTCTTCTTTTAATTATAATGCAAAAAAACAATCTAATTTTTATAATTATATTGTTTTCGAGATTTACAATAGGCGCAGTGCACTCAATTTAAGTAAAAACACGAATTCACCTTGGTTAAAATTTTTGATTCAAATTAAAAAAAAAAAAAATAGTTTACTTAAACTCTTTCAGTACCTGTCTACTACAGTATTCGAAGATGTAGTTAAAAAAAAAAAAAAAAAAAAAAAAAAAACTTCTATTTCATTTTTTTCCCCCTTAAAATTCGTAATTTAAATCGAACTTCCCTTTTTAGGGTGAATTTACAGTGTAATGCTCTTTCGGTGGCAACCGTCTTAAAGATTTCCTTTGAAAACTAATAAATATACATACATAGCACGCGAATAACGACCGAGTGGGAAACTCTAATTATAGAAGGATGAAGCAAAATTCGATTAGGCGTAACATTTATAAATAGTTCGATTAAAAAGGTTTATTTAGTCGGGCTAAAAGTTAATGTCCGCTGAAGTCGGTTTGCTGCTAGCTACGACTTATCAACACAGGCGACTCTCCTCACTGGTGTAATCCGGCTTACTTAAACAGCCTCAAAGACACATAGCCGACATCAGCAAAAAAAAAAAAAAAAAAAAATAGTGGCCGAATTTACAATATTCCCGAAGTCTTGTACAAGTTCAATGATTAAAAACCTCCGACACTTAACAAAATGTACACAATATACGAACCCAATAGACTTTTGACCTTTAGCGATAAGATTGGTACGGCTCACGTAAAAGTAATCGCAACAAATGCTGAATGAACTAATCTGCATTGATCCTAGTAAATAACTCGAGGAGAAAAATATAAAGCACTATCACAGAGCTAATAACAAAATGAATGTAAGTGGCTAAAGCTTAAACGAAAGGAAGCAATCCGGGACCACCGTAGATTATCAAAATTATTTGCTTTTGAAATTACTAAGGCTTTTCGAAAAATTAAAGGAAGCAAAGCAGATAAAAGGAAATTTGCGGCGATATTTAAAATAAAAACACAGCGAATACGAATCCATGCATGCGCCACACACAATTACATTGAAGAGGTTTTCATTCGGAAACGCGGCTGTAGATATGTGGCCCCTTTGCTCAAAGCAGGATACAAGACAAATGAGTTCGAATCTTTCGCGATGGGTAATTTTTGAATTTTTGAATTTTTGAATTTTTAAACGAATGTGACATATTTTAATTATTTTTACGAACACACTTTCATTTCGTTTGCATCACAATCGCGTTGTAGTGGAAATTTGTCAAAATTTCACTTCAATTTTTAAATCTGCGCAATAAGAATGCACATTGCAGATATTTATCTACTACGGATATTATTATTTTATGAAAAATTAAAATTTTTTCATTCGCTGCTGTGAAGGAAATATATCTTTTCACTGATAGTGTCGCTAATAGTTACTTATTATATAACAATTTTAACGGGACTTTTATATTATATGTTGATCGATTTTTATTATTATTTACCTTTTCTTTTTTTGAGGGCGGGGAGACGAATACAATGTATAACATTAAATTCATGAAATGTAAAAATCTGCCGGTTTTTAAAAGCGAAGCAAATGCATTTCTGTTACGACATAATACATTTCAAGTAAGCTGTTGTCATTTCTAATTCTGTTCGTATTACAGTTTTTTTGTTTGTGAAATTACACATTTTAATATTAACTAAGCAATTCAATTTCTCTAACCTGCTGTCCTTAAAAGTTTCCATTTCAGACACTGGGCATTTTCTTCATTTTCTACTAATCATTTATTTATTTTTTCTTTCAACCTGATCTAATCCAGGATTCTATATATGTTTCCTTTACTTCGGTTCTTCCGTTTTTGCCGCCATTCTATTCTTCACCAGCGTTGTTAAGCCATACTCTACCATCTCTCTCCCGCTTACGCTTATCGTATTTCTTTTTTTCTAAATAACTCCCGTTTATCCGAATGATACATTTTCAAAAACTAATCGTGTGTTTATTAAGTGTTCGTTTCTGTTTTCGCAGCTGAACTGCTAACATTTAGAGAAACTACCCTCCACCCATTGCTTATTGCGCCTCTTATCTTTTTCCTCGCCGTTTCTGCTATTTATATAAACGACATCTGATCGGATAAAAATATAACCGACACTCTTTTCCCTTCTAATTGTTTCTGAGTAAAGACATTAGTAAATTTTTTTCTGGAAATTTGAAACAATTACTGCGAGAAAGAAAGAAAATAACCAGAAACGATTAGTCTTTAAAAGAGATATTGTCTGATAAACTTCGACCTATCTAACGCGATTATTTTTATTTCCGCCTTAAACATTCCGATTCGATAATTCCCACCTTTTTTCTTTTTATAGTTTGACTCTTTTAAAAATATCAAATAAGACTTATTCGTCCGTCGTTTTATTTGACGCACCGCGATTATGGGGGACTGTGTTCCCATGTCGGTGTTCGTATAATAAATACTTTCCGATAAAAAGTCTTTTCAATTTCGAATAAACGAAACAATTCCATTTTTCAGCTACTGATATGAAATTCGTACGCGAAAATTCAAGCCCGAATTACCATTAACTTTAAAAAAGACATTTGCGTACGCGTCTTAATAAGCACGCAAGCAGCCCTTCTTCTGAGACTTCTTTTAGCGAATCAGTGTCATCGATGTGGAAAATGCAATTAACATCCATTGTCATTTTTGCGTTCAGCAACGATTCCATTCTTGGGAAGTTGCATTTTTGGTTTCAAATTAAACATTTCACTAAATTTACCTTCAATTATTGCACAGCGTTTTTTCATTGTCGTCGCTTACAAGTTTCCCAAAATGGCAAAAAAAAATCGCAAAATAAATCGCAAATAAGCGCGGTCGATTAATATCGATGCTAACCGGCAGCGGCAGTATCAAAGAATCTCGTCCGTTCTAATAAGCGTACGGAACTGTGTAGGCGCGCTAATGCGTAGCGAAATGAGGCCTCAGAGGTAGGTAAATCGAGGCCGAGGTACTATGTTCAGAGAAGCTCTTAATACGAAATAGGCCGTTAAAGTGGAAACAACAATCAAATTAATGTTGTAAGCGGTACTCGTAAGCGCGGTACTAACGAAACGTGCGAAATATTTACTAGCGAATAGCATCCGTCGGATAAACGCGTTAAGCTACAATCGCGTTCGAAATTTTCCTCTGCGTAGCGTGCATTTCGTAGCCGCGATATATCGTCAGCAGCGACACTTGTCGTAGCCTAAGAGCCGAATAAATTCACGTATTTTCGCTAAAAATACAAAAACGTCTCCATCTGCTCCGTATTTAGCGATAGGTAGCTGTTCAAATTAATTTCAATTCTTCCCGAAACGTTAATTAAAAGGCTAAACATCGCAGGATCAGATTCCAAAAAGGGAATTTTATGATGAATTACTTCGGTATCAATTTTTAAAAAAAGAAAAAAAAAAGGAAAGAAAGGGAAGAAAGAAAACGTCGAAAAATCTTAGATATAGAAGCTTTTAAGAAATTAGACAATCTCACCTTTAGTTAATTCACCTCAAAAACATCATAATAAGTTAGCGATCGGTCAGCACTTTAAACATAATTCAGTGCTGAAGTTATTTATTTTTATCCAAAAAAGAAAAAACAAAAAAGAGGGGGGGGGGATAACGCCTTCCATGATAAAGAGACTTGCGTGCATCATAGAAGTTAAAAGCTATGCTGGCGGTAGTGCTACCGCCCCAGAACAGAACCATCTAAAATGTTTTCAATGAGGAGCCGTTTCGTTTCAAAATATTCCTGAAATTTATAGGGTTAATGATAATAAGATCAGGTAACATCACATTTCCATCGTTTTTAGGTGGCTTTTTAGTTTAAATTCGCCCGAAATTATTTGCCGCTCGCAGTAGAACGTTCGTTGACCTCTTTGAGCGTATGAGCTATTCTATTAAGTGTCCCTGCGGCTACGGTGGAGTTTGCACGTCTGTGAAGATATACCCGGCCACAACGGCCATGTAACATTTATATATATATATATATATATTAAAACGTGTTTATTGTTTGTTTTTTTTATTGTTTTTTTATTGTTTTTTTATTGTTTTTTTTTATTGTTTATTGATGAATTGCATATCCTTTTTCACAGTTTTACGAACGATGCCATACGAAAATGAACAAAGTCCTAGCCTTGTTTGAACAAGCTTGTGCCACAGTGAAAGTGAACAGTTTAGTTCAGACGACGAGTGAGAAAGATTATGGAGAACTTACCGAGAGGCTTACGTATTCACGAACAAGTTGGGGAAACTATGCCCTACCTAAACGAGATGTATAGACTGTCCTCCTTTTGGCAAAGACAAAAAAACAAGGCATAATTGCAATAAATGTAACAAGCCTTTGAAAAAAACTGTATGCCAAAGTTACGTTGATCTTGATAGAGACTTATTGTTAGTATATAAGTAATGAATCAGCTTTGTTTTACATAATTTGATGTTAACGTGTTAAAAACAACAATTTTATGTTATCTACCTAAATTGTTATTATTTTTTGTTTTTGAATATATATATATATATATATATATATTCTAAGTTATGTTCTAACACAAATTGATTTCAGGAGAAAAATGTTTAGTTTTTTTCAATTTTTGATGATTATATGCTCATTTTATAATAAATAAATGTTTAATTTTCATAAATAATGTATATAACTAAGTACCTCTTGCCTGTGCAGCAGTAAATGGCACGAAGAAAAAGAAAAAAAAAAAAACTACCCATTTCCCTAATATAGAAAACCAATATTGACATAAAATTGATTCAGTGTGCAATAATGTACATGGGTAAAATATACCCGGCTGCAACTTTGGTCGCCACACAATAACGCCGGGTTAAAATAATTCTCTTTAATTATAGTCGCCATACACATATTATTATAATCGTTTTCGTGCATAATTATACATTTATAAAAATATTATTTTTCGCATTTGTAATATTACTTTTAAACATTTCCACAAGTATACTGATTTATTTCATTATGCAAAAACCCCGCAACAAATTTCAGGAATATTTCGCAGCGAAACGGCCCCCCTCATTGAAACCATTTTAGACTATTGTCTACCAGAACGACTACCGGAGTCAAATGTGTTTTGATAGAGGTGCCAGACGACAAAGCGTATCCCACCTTCTCATTTCGTAAGTGTTAAATCTCCATGTGTTAGGAGCGGCTTACTATACTGGTCAGCTTCTGATTCCCAGGTGAGGGACGACTGTCATATAGTAATATGGGAAAAAGAAGTCACATTAGCACTGCATAAAAATGTGATGCATATACAGCGAAAGCGGCTGTATACCAGAAACTCCCAGGCGGGGTTGTATTCTCGTACATTGTAGCAGCCTGTGACACTGCCATGATGTTCCTTGTTGCGCCACACTCGGCTCTGAGCGCAGATGAGTCACTTATTCGTACGTTCTAACTGTACAGACGTGGGCATAGTGTGTTCACGGCAATTGTTATATACGCAACACACTAGTGTACACGTAGGACTTCACTTGGAGCTGATTGTAAATATCTGATTTATCGATAAACAAATGCATGTGTACACGTGTCTGCCTACTACATACTAATTGTAAGTAGCACGCGCGTCGCGTGGTATATGCGCTGATTTACCATTGCCTGCCAGTGACCATTAGCGATTATATAATTTAATTTTTGTAATAATTTCCATCGATGATTGCGCCTGGCGATCCGACTAACAATTGGCGTTATCAGATTTCCGGGGGCTGATAGTGTAAAGTGAAGTATGGAAAAAACCAGCGGAAAAGCACTCGAGTATTTAACAACGTTGAACACGAATGAATAAGTGAAGAAACTATAATAAAAACACAATGGAATATAAAATTCGAGATAGAATAAATGAAGAAAAAGAAAACAAATCAAAGTTCCAAAGAAGACACCATTCTTTCTTCACTTCCTACACAAGAAAATTAAGGAACTTACACATACGTGTAAAATCATACACGGCAATGTTGAAAATAATAAATTGATAATTGACCGACAAGTGCTAATACAAAAACGTCCGGATCATCAACGACCAGTTGTTTTTGTGTGCCTCTTCGGATTTCGAAAAACCATTCGATAACGTTCAACGGAACCGAGTTTGATTAGATCTACTTACAGGACACAGATCTGGACTGTAAGAATGAGTATGAATTTATACTGTAATCACGTAGCCCAGGCGAAAGTTAAGCAGTAAATTTTGGAAGGAACGTATTCTTTCACCGTTATTGTTCGATTTTTATTCGGGAGAAATTTTCAAGGAAGCAACAGACCAACGTAATAAGGAGTCAATAATTGATGGTGCAGCGCCATTAGCAGCAAATGTAGAAAATATTATAGTAGCTCTGGTAAATAAGTTAAATCAAAATGAACATACAAAAACTAATGATTATAAACAAAAAACTGCAATATTCGGCAGTAATAAATACAGTGTCAAAACAAGTCGTGTAAATAGAATTAAATATTTAAGATCCAAATTAGACCACAACCGCTGATTATATAAAATCCCGAACTGAAAAATCAAGAAATGTTTTCCAAAAAAACAACAAAAAAAAAAAAAAAACGAAAAAAAAATCAACATTAGCAACTAGATGGCGGTTAACTATAATTAAATGTTACCTATATTCCCAGTGCTAATGCACGGAGTGGAAACAGCGGTACTGATTAGAACAAATTGCGGCCATTCGAAATGTAGCAATGCGGAAGAAAAATATCGAAAATATCGCGGGCAAATAAAGTCTCTAATAAAGAAGCATCACAGAGAATGAAAAAAGACAGCGATTACTATTGTCAAGCAAAGAGAAGCGCGGCATCCATCTCGGTCATATAATTATAAATGATATGAATACGAGTTACCGAAATTGATCTTGCGCAAGGAAACAATGTGCCCGGGAAATGAAATAAAGAAAGAAGAATGGACTGCGTTGAAAAGAAAAAAACAAAACAAACAAGAATGATATAGTATTAAGAAAGTTTTAAAAACCAACTAACAATCTATATGATCGCTCACCTCCTATCGCGAGAAAACTCCCGAAGAAAAAGAAGAAAAAAATCTATAATTTCTTAAAATTAGTAGAATAAATTTTTTAAATTTTATGTAGCAGTTAATTTTTTCGTTTTTCCGGGTTTTTTTTTTTTTTTTGATTTTTTCACTTTTTTAATAATTTGTATTCGCGGAAATTTTTTCTTTTAATTACCGCATACTTAGCCTAATAGCTTTTTCACATATTGGCGTAAAAATTTGGCGCGCGTCAAATGTTTATTTTATTTTTCGCTGCTGTTTTCTTATCAAAATTCGTGCATTTAGGGCGTTCATCGCGACAATTATTGCGCGCAATTTTTTTAATAACCGTGCTCTTGTTCCTCCTTGACCTATTCGTCTTAATTCCCTTTCCTAATGTAATTATTCTACACTTACATTATTATTAACCTCCGAGACATATGTTCATATAGATTAGCTATATTACCCGGGGTGCAAACTGGTCTTGAAACATAATGAGAAGAGGAAAGTAATGAATGATATAGGTTGTTAGAAAGAACAAATAAAAGTTTCAAAAAAACTTACATTGTAAATTAAAGTATCCCCCCCCCCTCCTCACCAGGGGAAAGCTGCTTGTAACGAAGTAATTCAAGCCATACCTGCGCAGAGAAGACTAACAAACTGAAGACAGACAAAGTGTAGAAACCAAGAGTCTTGCTGTTCGGTTTTCCATCCGACTGGATCAAAATTAAACTCTTCTGTTCCGCATATAAGTGAAAATCATACCGGTTCAAAGGGCAAAAAAATCACAAAAACACGCACACAAAAAAGTATTCAGATATTCAAAAAGCAAGAAAAACTTTAGTTTCAGATCCTCTGCATTCTCTTGATTCTTTTTTTCTTTTTACAATACCGAACTCATATTGCCTTTGAGCATTTTGCTAGGAAAGACGTGATTTGTAAGCTCTTAATTTTAACGAAAATTTGCGATAAACAACACTGTGTACATTCAAATGTAACGAACAGACAGCAAGGGCGCACACTGCGAATAAGAAGTCAATAAAAGGAAATTCAGTAAACCCGGAAATTGTTCTTACGTGGCTCGGTAGCTTATAAGAGTCATACTTAAGCGGTTGAAAATCACAACGTAAAACTTATCGAATCCAAATCACATTTAAACGAAAGTGAATACGTACATCCGAACAAATCCGAACACGAAGGCAAGGAAACGAAAATGAGATTTTTTTTAAAGACGGGCTAATTAAAGAAAAGAAGCAAGCTATAAACATTAACAAGTATTGACTGACACTATATATACCCACCCTCCCGCCGATTCGGTACTTTAAATTTAAAATTTTTTGAGAATCCAAGTTGTTCCGGTATTCCAGCGACGAAAAATCATCAATTGAAAGAAGAAAAAATAAATAAATACTCGAGTTACTGTAGACAGACAGTGGAAATTTTTTAAATTTTTCGTCTTGCACCTTTATAATATAGATATATATATATATATATAAAAAATATTTCTTCCGCGTTAATTTTATATTTTTCATTCTGCTATTGGGGATGTTTTCCAGTACGTAAAACTAATATACATTAGCGCCTCTAAATATTTATTTGAAATATACTTCATTGCCACTTCTCCGTATTTTACCAATAACATTTAATACATTATACGCTAAAGCCCTCGTTTTAGTTACTTAGACAATCTGTTAACATTATTGTTTTGCAATTTACTGAAGGTTATCTTTAAAATTTTCTACGCTAGCCATTATTTCCGTTACAACCGCACGCACATATTTTTTAAAATCTATATGATTTCAAGTTATTCTTAGACTTATCGTATATTTCTCTTTGAGCTGCATTTATAAACTTCCGAACTAGCTGAAAGTTATGTCTATCTATCTATCTATCTGTCTATCTACGGGGATATTGCGATAAACAAAACGGACGAAAAAATAAATATGTTACGCAGAGGATAGATGTATTACGCAGTTCAGATTCTTTGAAAAGATCGTATATCTTCAGTACTATAAAAGACCGATACATCAACAAGATTCCGGACAAAAACAAATCCAACAGATATTAGAAAAATTATATACGACATCCACAGTTCGATTTTTTTTTAAAAAAAAAAAAGATGGTAACAATTTCTCAGATTGTGCTTGTGTTTATCGCATGACAGCGGGTTTAGTGATAACACACGTAAAATACAGAGCGAAAACAATTGCAGCAAAAAAAAAAATTCACCGGGTTAGCGGAAATGTGGATTACGAAAACATTGCGTGTTCTGAAAAATAAAAAGTTGGAGAACAGATCGGAAAACGGAGCGGGGGCATATCGGGATTAATTTGCAATGTCATTACGGTGCGTAGGAATTGTAAATAATAAGAACTAAGCAGGGCGTTTTGCGTGGAATTAACTTTGTCTGTGAAAGAGCAAGTGATGACGAATTCTAAAAATATTTAAAATACCGAAGATTCCGATATCAAAGTTTAGAGTATTGATCTTTGACATTGAGCAGAATAACCGAAAATAGTTTGTTAAATAACTGCCGGCAATAAATTTTTTGGCTCGAGACTTAAAAAAGTGTAGGCCTGTTCAACTGTAACAACCTATTTCGTGTAAACACTAAAATGATAATATATCTGTCATTTCACGGAGGATTTCTGGCAAAAATACGCAACACACGCAGAATATGTGGTAAAATTTTTTAATTTACAAAAAAATAAAAATAAAAATAGTGTATTTCAGAAAATGTTATCCTAATTGAGTGTAATTTTAATAAAATGTAGTTATAAAACGAGAAAACAAAAAGAAAATAATTGCTAAGAAATTAAATAGAATCAATAATTATAATTACGTACACATCTTGAACAAAATGGTTTTCGTTTTCGGAATTATACTGAGCATCTGACGGAACCGTCACAGCCGTTAAACGTTCCTCAGCAGCTTCCCTGACTGGTTCTACGCGGTTGTTCTTGTTATTGAACGCAGACGACTTGTCACCTAAGTAAAATAAATAAATAAATAAATATATTTATATATAAATAAAATAAAAATAAATGACAAAAAATTAAGTAATTATCAGCTGGTGCGATGTAGCCTAGTAGTTAAGGTGTGCTTAGGCTACCAAACCGGAAATATCATGGGTTTTCGGGAGTTGTCTCGTTCGGGGAATCCAAGCTACTCGATCCAAAATTTAATTTTAATTTTATTAAAAGCGACCGAGGAGAGAAAGGAACTAGCCCCAATATTCTCTTCAGATCCGTTAGGCTTAATGCGAATTATAAAGTCTAAATTCACAATCCATGATACCCGATCAAGGATATATAAGACTGCGTTTACTCTTAAAATAATTATATTAGTTTATATCCACACATCAACACCCGACCGGTTTCTTTGCACAGACTAATTTTTTAACGTTTTCCCCTTTATCAAAATTACCCGACCTCCGTATCCGTTTCATAGTCAAGCAGCCGCCTTAGGTGCCGTTGCAGCGAGTTCGCTGGCAAGAAAATTGTAGTTTGCAAATTGTGCATTATTGCATCATTTTTGATTTAACGTTTATTTTTAAATATGCATGTAAATACCAGTTCTCCATTATTCACGTACTGCTATTTTTGTTTGAAGAGGGCCTTCGAACGTAAAATTATACAAAAGCATTTATAGTGAAAATTCAAAGGGAATCTTCTCTGAATTATAGAAAAACTGCCACTGACGCGCTACTTATAATAATACGAGTATTCCGACACCGAATTATTCTTTACAAACAATTAGCGCTAATAATTTTGATAGGTCGTGTGCACTTGAACAACTGTAATTCTAGCGTAACCGGCAGATTCGCTTATGATTTAACTCTGGATATAAGAAATAATTTCGATTAAAATTATTAATTCAATTGAATCATCTTAATTTCTTACTACAATAGATCACTAAATTATTTGTACAGTTTTCGCCTATATCAAACAACGATTTATGTTCTCGCAGAATTGTACACCAGAAAGTGTCACCCACATCATCAACGACAAAAATTATTTCCCTTTAAATAATGAAAATATGTCTGAATTTTGCATGCGGCGAATACTGCATAGCATTCAAGTATCCAGATTTTTGTTTAATGTTTAATGTTTAATTTATTCAGTTATTTTTTATTTTTATATAATCAGCGGGCGCTCTTGTATAACACGGTTCTGTTTTGGTTGCTTTTTTTGCTTAATTACCTAATAAACTTATCCTACCGTTTACATTCAGATTAAGGAAGCACGAACAAGGAGAAAAAAAAATAATTGTACAATAATTGCAATTTAACTTTGTTTAAATGTTCGTGTATTGTAAAATTTTATTTAGTAGAATGTTCATTTTCTTATTCTCTAACACAAGCTCAGTTAATTTCTCCGCTAGTTAATAATAACAATAACAATAATAATAATAATAATAATAATAATAATAATAATAATAATAATAATAATAATAATAATAATAATAATAATAATAATAATAATAATAATAATAATAATAATAATAATAATAATAATAATAATAATAATAATAATAATAATAATAATAATAATAATAATAATAATAATAATAATAATAATAATAATAATAATAATAATAATAATAATAATAATAATAATAATAATAATAATAATAATAATAATAATAATAATAATAATAATAATAATAATAATAATAATAATAATAATAATAATAATAATAATAATAATAATAATAATAATAATAATAATAATAATAATAATAATAATAATAATAATAATAATAATAATAATAATAATAATAATAATAATAATAATAATAATAATAATAATAATAATAATAATAATAATAATAATAATAATAATAATAATAATAATAATAATAATAATAATAATAATAATAATAATAATAATAATAATAATAATAATAATAATAATAATAATAATAATAATAATAATAATAATAATAATAATAATAATAATAATAATAATAATAATAATAATAATAATAATAATAATAATAATAATAATAATAATAATAATAATAATAATAATAATAATAATAATAATAATAATAATAATAATAATAATAATAATAATAATAATAATAATAATAATAATAATAATAATAATAATAATAATAATAATAATAATAATAATAATAATAATAATAATAATAATAATAATAATAATAATAATAATAATAATAATAATAATAATAATAATAATAATAATAATAATAATATAATAATAATAATAATAATAATAATAATAATAATAATAATAATAATAATAATAATAATAATAATAATAATAATAATAATAATAATAATAATAATAATAATAATAATAATAATAATAATAATAATAATAATAATAATAATAATAATAATAATAATAATAATAATAATAATAATAATAATAATAATAATAATAATAATAATAATAATAATAATAATAATAATAATAATAATAATAATAATAATAATAATAATAATAATAATAATAATAATAATAATAATAATAATAATAATAATAATAATAATAATAATAATAATAATAATAATAATAATAATAATAATAATAATAATAATAATAATAATAATAATAATAATAATAATAATAATAATAATAATAATAATAATAATAATAATAATAATAATAATAATAATAATAATAATAATAATAATAATAATAATAATAATAATAATAATAATAATAATAATAATAATAATAATAATAATAATAATAATAATAATAATAATAATAATAATAATAATAATAATAATAATAATAATAATAATAATAATAATAATAATAATAATAATAATAATAATAATAATAATAATAATAATAATAATAATAATAATAATAATAATAATAATAATAATAATAATATAATAATAATAATAATAATAATAATAATAATAATAATAATAATAATAATAATAATAATAATAATAATAATAATAATAATAATAATAATAATAATAATAATAATAATAATAATAATAATAATAATAATAATAATAATAATAATAATAATAATAATAATAATAATAATAATAATAATAATAATAATAATAATAATAATAATAATAATAATAATAATAATAATAATAATAATAATAATAATAATAATAATAATAATAATAATAATAATAATAATAATAATAATAATAATAATATAATAATAATAATAATAATAATAATAATAATAATAATAATAATAATAATAATAATAATAATAATAATAATAATAATAATAATAATAATAATAATAATAATAATAATAATAATAATAATAATAATAATAATAATAATAATAATAATAATAATAATAATAATAATAATAATAATAATAATAATAATAATAATAATAATAATAATAATAATAATAATAATAATAATAATAATAATAATAATAATAATAATAATAATAATAATAATAATAATAATAATAATAATAATAATAATAATAATAATAATAATAATAATAATAATAATAATAATAATAATAATAATAATAATAATAATAATAATAATAATAATAATAATAATAATAATAATAATAATAATAATAATAATAATAATAATAATAATAATAATAATAATAATAATAATAATAATAATAATAATAATAATAATAATAATAATAATAATAATAATAATAATAATAATAATAATAATAATAATAATAATAATAATAATAATAATAATAATAATAATAATAATAATAATAATAATAATAATAATAATAATAATAATAATAATAATAATAATAATAATAATAATAATAATAATAATAATATAATAATAATAATAATAATAATAATAATAATAATAATAATAATAATAATAATAATAATAATAATAATAATAATAATAATAATAATAATAATAATAATAATAATAATAATAATAATAATAATAATAATAATAATAATAATAATAATAATAATAATAATAATAATAATAATAATAATAATAATAATAATAATAATAATAATAATAATAATAATAATAATAATAATAATAATAATAATAATAATAATAATAATAATAATAATAATAATAATAATAATAATAATAATAATAATAATAATAATAATAATAATAATAATAATAATAATAATAATAATAATAATAATAATAATAATAATAATAATAATAATAATAATAATAATAATAATAATAATAATAATAATAATAATAATAATAATAATAATAATAATAATAATAATAATAATAATAATAATAATAATAATAATAATAATAATAATAATAATAATAATAATAATAATAATAATAATAATAATAATAATAATAATAATAATAATAATAATATAATAATAATAATAATAATAATAATAATAATAATAATAATAATAATAATAATAATAATAATAATAATAATAATAATAATAATAATATAATAATAATAATAATAATAATAATAATAATAATAATAATAATAATAATAATAATAATAATAATAATAATAATAATAATAATAATAATAATAATAATAATAATAATAATAATAATAATAATAATAATAATAATAATAATAATAATAATAATAATAATAATAATAATAATAATAATAATAATAATAATAATAATAATAATAATAATAATAATAATAATAATAATAATAATAATAATAATAATTAATAATAATAATATTAATAATAATAATAATAATAATAATAATAATAATAATAATAATAATAATAATAATAATAATAATAATAATAATAATAATAATAATAATAATAATAATAATAATAATAATAATAATAATAATAATAATAATAATAATAATAATAATAATAATAATAATAATAATAATAATAATAATAATAATAATAATAATAATAATAATAATAATAATAATAATAATAATAATAATAATAATAATAATAATAATAATAATAATAATAATAATAATAATAATAATAATAATAATAATAATAATAATAATAATAATAATAATAATAATAATAATAATAATAATAATAATAATAATAATAATAATAATAATAATAATAATAATAATAATAATAATAATAATAATAATAATAATAATAATAATAATAATAATAATAATAATAATAATAATAATAATAATAATAATAATAATAATAATAATAATAATAATAATAATAATAATAATAATAATAATAATAATAATAATAATAATAATAATAATAATAATAATAATAATAATAATAATAATAATAATAATAATAATAATAATAATAATAATAATAATAATAATAATAATAATAATAATAATAATAATAATAATAATAATAATAATAATAATAATAATAATAATAATAATAATAATAATAATAATAATAATAATAATAATAATAATAATAATAATAATAATAATAATAATAATAATAATAATAATAATAATAATAATAATAATAATAATAATAATAATAATAATAATAATAATAATAATAATAATAATAATAATAATAATAATAATAATAATAATAATAATAATAATAATAATAATAATAATAATAATAATAATAATAATAATAATAATAATAATAATAATAATAATAATAATAATAATAATAATAATAATAATAATAATAATAATAATAATAATAATAATAATAATAATAATAATAATAATAATAATAATAATAATAATAATAATAATAATAATAATAATAATAATAATAATAATAATAATAATAATAATAATAATAATAATAATAATAATAATAATAATAATAATAATAATAATAATAATAATAATAATAATAATAATAATAATAATAATAATAATAATAATAATAATAATAATAATAATAATAATAATAATAATAATAATAATAATAATAATAATAATAATAATAATAATAATAATAATAATAATAATAATAATAATAATAATAATAATAATAATAATAATAATAATAATAATAATAATAATAATAATAATAATAATAATAATAATAATAATAATAATAATAATAATAATAATAATAATAATAATAATAATAATAATAATAATAATAATAATAATAATAATAATAATAATAATAATAATAATAATAATAATAATAATAATAATAATAATAATAATAATAATAATAATAATAATAATAATAATAATAATAATAATAATAATAATAATAATAATAATAATAATAATAATAATAATAATAATAATAATAATAATAATAATAATAATAATAATAATAATAATAATAATAATAATAATAATAATAATAATAATAATAATAATAATAATAATAATAATAATAATAATAATAATAATAATAATAATAATAATAATAATAATAATAATAATAATAATAATAATAATAATAATAATAATAATAATAATAATAATAATAATAATAATAATAATAATAATAATAATAATAATAATAATAATAATAATAATAATAATAATAATAATAATAATAATAATAATAATAATAATAATAATAATAATAATAATAATAATAATAATAATAATAATAATAATAATAATAATAATAATAATAATAATAATAATAATAATAATAATAATAATAATAATAATAATAATAATAATAATAATAATAATAATAATAATAATAATAATAATAATAATAATAATAATAATAATAATAATAATAATAATAATAATAATAATAATAATAATAATAATAATAATAATAATAATAATAATAATAATAATAATAATAATAATAATAATAATAATAATAATAATAATAATAATAATAATAATAATAATAATAATAATAATAATAATAATAATAATAATAATAATAATAATAATAATAATAATAATAATAATAATAATAATAATAATAATAATAATAATAATAATAATAATAATAATAATAATAATAATAATAATAATAATAATAATAATAATAATAATAATAATAATAATAATAATAATAATAATAATAATAATAATAATAATAATAATAATAATAATAATAATAATAATAATAATAATAATAATAATAATAATAATAATAATAATAATAATAATAATAATAATAATAATAATAATAATAATAATAATAATAATAATAATAATAATAATAATAATAATAATAATAATAATAATAATAATAATAATAATAATAATAATAATAATAATAATAATAATAATAATAATAATAATAATAAAAAGCAATAAAAAGCTGCTGTAAAGAACATCGAATTACATTTAAATATTGAAAGTTTAGAAATTTTCAATTAAAAATAGTGCGAAATGCGCGTGGAATCGGAATTATTTTTCCTTGCTCGCCACTTTCAACCGTTTCGTGCTGCAACGGGCAGCGCTAAAATGTGTGTACATCGGCAATCAGATCGCAGAAAACACATTCCATACATTCCTCGCTGCAATGGTCGGCGGGCTTTACTCTTGCATGTTGTACGGATTCGCCACGCATTCAACCTTACGTTACGCTATCGCCTAAGATTCGAGAAAACGTGATCGACGTCCCAACACCGCCGAGTACGTTAAAAGTATCCGAGCTGTTTCACGGCTCAAAAACACTACACTACTTGAACAAACGTGAACAGGAAAAACCTGATGATGACCACCAGAGGTTCAATGGTGGAATTGACCCATGAAATGCGCTCGTAATTCGCGCCAAAAGCTACAAGGTGGTGTAATCCTCCTAAGGGAATGCGGCGCGGAATAATTTTTTAGTCGCCTTTTCCTATTCGTTATCGTTCGTTGCAACGGTTAGAGTGTCGTGTTTTCGTGTCTTTCCGGTGGAATTGGCGGGGTGTACTTTTCGAACTGATAATTTCCCGGTCTGATGTTAAATAACGCAAATTCATTTATAAAAATAATAACGAATACATTACAAAATAACGCAAATGTGACATCGGCGCAGAAAAATTAAATGATTCTCGATTAATTTTACGGTGAATTTTTCACGGAGGTCACATTAAAACAGGTTAGACGGTTACCTTACTCGCATTCATTAATCTCTTCTGTTTAACTAGACGCCTAACCCTCCCCCGCTACGCAGTTCTTTCGACCGTTTCATTGTGTACCACCACGGCAATATTAAATATACTAATATTTTAAATCAATTATTTGTAACCTCTTCCTTTCATTATTATTATTATTATTATTATTGTTTTTATTCGTACAACAAATCAGTGCGTAGTCCGCAGTTGTCCTTAACCGCCCTTAACGGCCTTAATAAGGGAAAAATAATGTTTAATTACTAACCTGTCGCCGAGAAAATAGAATGGCGAGAATTGTCTTATTTTTTCCTCTATTTTTTTCCTCTTTTTTGGTGATAACAGCTCAAGGCTTGCAAGCGACAGAAACGGAACACCATGTACGTATATATATATATATATATATATATATATATATATATATATATATATATATATGTATGTATATGTATATGTATATGTAGTACTCAAACTGGGTTAAGCTTTTTTCTGTATGTAAGGTGATTTATTTAATATACTTTCGAAAGACTATTATAATTTCCCTAGTTTTGTTTGTACAATATACAATTATTTTCTATGCAGCGATAATAATTTTGTAACGTTAAAATCAGTTTTGTACTACCAATTTTTCAGGCAGAGGGTCATTAGTTAATTTCGAATTTATTGCGCGGTGTTGAAAATGGAACAAAAAAAATTTTAATTAAATAAATACGTACGTAGTATTTAGATAATACGAAAATACATAAATACTTCTCATTGGACTTAATTTTCGGGGAGGGGGGGGGCGATTTTTAAAAGTAATTTATTTTAAACGTAGTCAGCTCGATATTTCACTTTAAATTCATTAATACAAACGCCTTCAATTTTGTGTAGCGTTTTAATTATAGGCAGAGATTATCACATGTTCGGTTCACTTTTTTCGTCATATCACTCGCAATTTAAAAATAAATAAAATTTCAAACCAACGCTCCCCCTTAAATTCGAATTTTATAAATTTCTTTCCGTCAGTAGTTCTACGAATGCATGTGAAATATGGAAGCTACAAGCTCATCTTGCTTATTTATCACTAATTTCCGTTTTTCTTAATAATGGGCGGCATTTACGCTATTTTATTCCTTTCTAAATATTCGCAGAAACATTAAAATAACGAAAACCAATAGACAAAATGAAAAACTGAAACAAAACGTATGCAGCGTATTTAAATGCGATAAAAAAATAATAAGGCGATATTTCTGAGCGATTTTTTTTTTTTTAATTTTGAAACGAGGTCGTTTAACGGAGAAATTTTTGAAAAATAGAAACCAGTTGAAGGTGTTATTAATTTTCATCTAGGTTAATTATAGTTTTACGCAGAAACATTTTCCATACATATGGAATAACTGCTGTAGTAGCTACACTAAATGTACTGCTCAGTATATTTAGGAGTGCGGCTGCGATCATGATTTATATTTACATTTTAAAACGTCGAACGAAGCTTCTTCATCCATCTTCAGTTACCTGCAGTTGGACGTACGAAATCTGACACGAGATTTTAACGATGATACACCTGAAAAACCAGCCGGCAGCAATTTTCAAATACGACCAGCAACATCTCTTTTCCATCCTCAGACTATCTTTTCCATTTATTATTTGACGCATACAATATGCCATGATATAGGCCAGTAAAAAAGCGTATAAAGGAACACGACTAAGAGATATTTCAATAATTTATTCTCGGTAATCGGTTATTTAGCACCCGTTTCTATTTTTTTCGCCTCTCGAACCAGCATAAAAACTATTATCGAGATATTCTGCCAGTAAACATATGATGCAGGCGAAGCGCTGAGCGCCGAGAATACAAGTTGAAAGTTTTATGCCAATTGGGAATGAAGGATTGCTATTCTGAAGGTGTATATAAATACACATATTCATGCATACATACAATATGTATATATATATATATTGTATGTATGTATGCATGTATATTACACAAAAATTTGACACTGTTTCTTTTGCTTTTTGTTTTAGTTTGTATATCGACGGTGAAAACAAGCATTATTTGTCAGTTTAAAATTAAATGGCGGATAAAATATTAGCTTTGGAAGGATATTTTCGGCATTTTAAATGATGATTTTGTTTAACTGAATGGTAAACGCTAACAAATTAAACGAGCGATCACGTCTGATTTGGACGAAATCCAATTTAAACAACGTCGGCTGAACGTAAAATTAGCCAGAACCGAAAACCTTATAAATTAATTTCGCTGCAGAGTACAACCGAAGATAACACAGCAAGAACAAATTATACCATTGTACATGCAGAACAGCGCCGAGTTATTTGCGTGCGCTATCGAAGAACTAAAGCGGTTCTTAATGAACTAGCATCGGTAAAACCTCGTAGCAAGCTAATGAAGAAAACTTTAATAAATGTCACCCAACATACTCCACTCGCCCTAGTCGTACCGCCGAATTCCGAACATCGTAGCCACCGACAGATATCTACCGTTCGTGGCAACTGTAGACGTGCGTTAACTACATTTTATGCTCCACTGACCTCGTACAACAGTTTAAATTGTAAATTTTTCCGCCATATAAAACAGTATCGAATTTTTATAGAAATATCAATATTTACTTCATGGAACGGGGGGCTTGTGTAACGAAAGTGCTGTCTCATGTTTTTCGAGTTTGGTCCTATAGGTTCATCAAAATTTTTAATGTCTATCAGATAATATGAAAATAAATTACGGCAAAAAGAAGTATACTAGTAAAATTAAGTAAAATTAAGTAAAATTAAGTAAACAATAGAATACGATCAATATTAATCAGAACAAAATTAAAAAATACGTAATCGAATGTTTTGATTATATTTAAATGTATAATTAGATTACATATATCTATAAAATCGGGTATAATAGCAAAATGTTCCATTATTCATTTATATATAACCCGGCCATTTTGGCCTCGCATGGGGCTGTGCCCCTTGACCCCTCTTACTTTCTATTTCTGTCTCTTTCTTTTCTATATTTTGTATAAAATGATCAAAATTTACAACGTAATTCTTACTGGCATCAACAGAAAAAAAATAACATAATCACAAAAATCCTATCCTAACATTTAACTTTCATTATATAAAATTAAGACATTTTTTCGTTACATTTTTCGTTACATTTTTCGTTACATTTTCGTTACATAAAATTGTGACATTTGTAAAAGAACAATTACAAAAATTCTTTAAAATATAACAAACGTTACATAAAATTAGGGCATTTTTCGTGTTACATAAAAATGGGTAATTTTTTCTAATCCCGGTAGCCTAAGAATTACATTGTAATTAATATACGTGTGCGTGTGCATGTATGTATGTATGTATCTCTGTCCCAGTCGTCTCGATTTCGAGCGTCGTGACTACCTATTTATACATTCTACATAGCTGTAAAGAACAAGTAGCATTCATGGCAACTGTTTATATGCAGTACGAATGCGTACACACACGCAAGACTCCACTCGCAACTGATATTGTGATTGCTTGATTTATCGATATATACAAATGCAGTCCCCCGTGTGTGTCCGCCGTGTACTAACTAGCGCGCATATGATGGTATACGTGATGGTTTGCCATTGCCTTCTATGTGATTATTAGCGAGTATTTAAAATTAATTTTTCGTAATCATTTCTGTCGTCGCCCGGGATCGAGACATCCGTATCGGAAGCTAACCGCTCTAGCACAACTAGGCTATCACGACGACACATATATATTTATATGTACACACACGACCACATACATACAATTATGTATCACAGACCATTCTTGAATCTTATAAGGAGTTGTTACAACTCACGAATCACGTGAAGATAGAAATGCAAAAAGATAGGTTATTATTGGTTACGAAAAGAAATAAAAGATACAATCTGAAGATTAAGGAAAAATTTCAACTAATGAGCAGAATGATAAATATATTGACTATTACGACTGAAAGTGAGTTCGGAGAGGAAGAAAGATGTAATCGTAGGAATCAGTCACACGCCCGGCACACTCCTTGTCAGTCGACCGACATACCGAACTCATTGCGGAGATGCCACAAGTCGGTTTGAAGCGGCTCGTAAGCATTACTTCAGTGCGAATCTTGCGCTGTAGTACATCTCTCTGTGTTAAGGCCCGAGAACGTATTAATCATAGATTTGTTTTTTCATTAATTGTATAAGCGCACGCTAGGATGGTTTAACTGTCAGTATATGCTCTAGCGGAGCTTGAATAACCACCGTTGTTAGTTGCCATCTGAGGAATTTTATCCAGCGATTAGTTAGTCGTTGACCAATTCCGAGAGGAAGATAATTTCTCGGCGGAAACAAAGTAGGCCCCCCGACACTTCTAGTTTCAATACAATTTCAGAATAGTGGTAGGAAATTGAACAGTAGGCAGTGGACTTCGAGGAAAGAGCGGACTGGACGTATGTGTGGAGAACGTAGAGAATTGGTAAACCCCGTGCTGACTAAACGGCGTTGAATTTTGCAATTGAACGTTTAAATTTAGGCTGGAAATAATCACCGGGCGTACGGGGTACTTGATGTTTTCAGGAACGCTTACACTTTCCATAAAAATTAGCTCATCGTACAAGCAACTTCGCCGTTACACTCAACATCTGGCGATAATAGTTGATCCTACTACTTTTTTCAATGTTACATTTTCCGACGCCGCCATTTCGTAAAATCTGTAAGAATACTTTTAAATTTTTTATTCGATGTCTTTTCAATTTTCTCGGCTGCATTCAGTTACTTTAATAGAGAAGAAAACGCGGAAAATAATACGCAGATGTGTTTTCCATTATGCGAATAAGTTGAAATATTCAATATTATCAGTCGCACTTGAGCGAGAGGAAAGCAATACCCATTGTGTTTGCAAATGCATTATTATCATCATATGAACAGCAAAAACCCATGAAGCCTTTCTATCAACGACGATCTTTAACATTATTGGCCAATACATGCGAGAACTTTCCTAAGCACAGACTTGAACCATCTTTTTATTCTCCGCGTTCCACAAACCAAAAAAAAAAAACACACTGTTACACAATGAAGCAATTTAAACGAAATTCTTTATCATCTTTTGGCTCGATATTAGGCGAACCGTCCAATTCCTCGCCGATATTTAATTTTTAATTAATATTTCTCTAGTTAACGATCGAACTCGCGAAACAACTAGCGCCTTTTAATGGTCGAACGCTCAAGTCTCCAGGCTACCGTAATGACAAGTTGCCTTCAATACTATTCGAAGATAATATTGACATTAATGCTACGCGCATTGGGGCTATTCACATCTATGCACCAACTTTCCGTTCACTTAAAGTGCCCCCCAGTCCGTCCGTCGCGAATGCTTATTTTTAGTCCAATCGGTATTTGGACACTTAGAACACTCTACCGTATGCGAATACGGAACGAGCAGATGCTGTCGAGATACGGAACTATATTTTCTTAACGCGTCAATCTATGTAGTACCGTTAATTTCTTCCAAAGTAACGCGGCTGAGTTCGTTATCTTTTTCTTCACCAGACCCGAGCTTCAAATTTGTCTGAATTTTGTCCGAATTCCTTACAAAGCGATTTACTTAATATATAACCGAATTACATAACGTAGCAAAAATGTCAAGAATCCTTAACAGGATTATTTTTAGTATTAATAACACGATGAGAATGTATTATCCGCAACTTTAGCGCAACGAAGAGAAATATTAACGTTTAATAAATGCCCCGGGAAAACTATAAAAAATAAAAACAAAAAAAAAAAAAAAACAGCGTAATTTACGGTTCCGGTGTTTGTTTGTTTTTTAATTTCTAGGAGGCTTATCAATAATCAATTTATAAAAAATACAGTTTATCCAAATTCGCACGGAGTCAGCGATGGAACGGACAACTGAGAGAAAGAACAAAAACGAACGATGGAAATAAAAGAATTCGTCAAAAAGCAAGCGACCTTTTTTCTTACAAAATTTAAATTCTGTTAACTGGAGCTTTCATTCGATCGCATTTCGGACGGAATTATTTACAACTACCGAGATGATACGCCCAAATTAACCGACAAACCGACCAGTACATTGCAGCGGTCGACTTGTAAAATTTTCAAGCAGACAACAGACTGTGGACAACAGGCGATAAACTTTATTCTAAAAATCGTTACCAAGGATTAAATTTAGCTCGAAAACCAGGTAGTGACGAAAAGAATTTGCCAAATATGTCGATAACTCTCGTAATACCGATCGATTTTATTTACTGATCTCGGAATATTGCAAATTGTTTTCGTACCGCTAAAGGAAAGAAGGGAAAACAAAGAAAAATTTCCGAAGGGCTTAGGAAGAGCAATAATTTTCGACGAGGTTAGCACAACAGGAGCTCGTTATAGGTCTGCGCGGCCGCTAACAAATCATCTTGTTCGCAGTGCAGCACATTATTCAAAAAATAGATAAACAGCAAGTTTAGAAGTTACATTCCCGATAACGTAAAGTTCTTCTCTACATAGCCAAGGTCACCGTTATAACTTTCGCATCCACCGCATATATATGTAGCAGTTGTGCGGAAAACAACGTCGTTGTTTAAAGTTATAAACTTGGAAGGTAACTCGAGAAAAGTTTTCTATATTATATAAAAGTTTACAAAAGCTTCTAAAACAATATCGTAAACTATACGGGGCTTTATTCTCGAACACTATTTTCTAAGCAGTGTACGTTGGTTCAATTATAAATCAATTATTTGCTCGTGCACTGGTGCGCGATTCTGATCGTTTATCATCATCGGCTTCTGTTGCTAGCACATTCCATTAATGCGAAAGGACATTACAAAGCGCCACCCCCGGATTAGTTAATTATAAACCCCGAACAAAATGTAATATTAATGATTTTACATTTTCGTAGTTATTGGTCTTAACCATTATTCTACTTTTTCAATGTAATATTTTTCACTCGTCATCGCCAGCGTGTTTGACTAGATAAAAAATCTTTTACTACTAAATCTTTATTACTCCGGTGGTGTACATGTATAAACTGTAAAAAGGCCTTTCCTAGCGTGATTCCGAATTTAAAAATTTCCCTAAAAAAAAACAATTGAAATACGAGTTATATATTACACTGAGTGAAAGTTCGAAACTTAAAATTAACTGAAACAAATATTAATCAAAAGCCAAAATTCGAAAAAAATTAAGTAAAATAATAAAAGATGAGTATGAAATAACCAAAGTTTTAGATTGCGTTTTTCTGCTTGTAAACTGACAAACAATTTTTTGAAGCCGTCACTCAGATTGTTCTAAAAAATAAAAATGAAATAAAGCTCGTTTACATTTCCTTTTGATAAAACGTAATACCTCAACAACTAACCCTAACTGCTCCGCTCATCGATCGACTCATATAAAACGACTCACCAATATGGCAACAGATAAACTCAACTGATATTCGCATACTTATCGAATACACTAGCGGTGCGCTCGAGTCGAAATGGCAATGGAATCAACGAGATAAGAGATTTGACTGAGATTCAGTAAAGGTGATGTCCAGGTAAAGCGGAACGAAATATTGTTCGTCATTTAAATTGGGTTTTGACGGTGAATTTTTCCAATGTCCGTACAATGGAAAAAGCTGGAAAGTTATCTGCTATCCATAGATATTAACTTGAAAAAATATTGTTTGTTTGCGTCTATCTGTTTTTTTTTCTTCTTTTTTTAAAGCGAAGTAACATAATTTTAATTGAAATCGTTAATGATAGCTCTAGTAGTTTTCCATTACGGTCACCGATAAAAGCGCTCGGAGAATCCCTGAAAACCGCTACTATTTATATATAAAAGAAAAGAAATTATTAATTTTCGACAATAAAAATCGAAAAGCATTCTATTACGTCAAATGTTTCAAAATAAAATTCCTCTGCAGATTGAAATGAAATCGTACCTCTGTTGGCTGAATCGCTTAATCTTTGGAGAAGGTTTTACTCCTCGACAGCTTTGGGGGTTGTCTACAATAGCGATATTTTTTTAATTTCGGTGAGATTTTGTTCGTATTTTCATTGAAATGTTTAGGCAAGCTCGGCGCCTGTCAAGGTAACTGAGAGGAGGGTCGCTCGATCGGTCGTGTTATGCGCACTGGAGGAATACGTACCTATTGAATAGACCTATAGTTGTTTTTTTACATGTCTCATAATAATACCGAACAATATAGAAACATTTTTCATTAAATACTTCTACTTCATTATCGATTAGAAAAGAAAAAAAAAAAAAAAAAGAAACCAAAAACCTACGTAAAAATGCAACTAAAAATTTTCTTTTTATAAAAAGTATTAACGAAATAACGAGAACTAGTTGAACTTTCGGTGAATCTAAACAACTTGCAGCTCCGAATTTGTCGAATTTATTGAACTAGTTTCTAGATCATTTTGCGAGAGATATTTTCTTCAATGGGTTTGTTTGAGCAGAATAGAGTTCGTACGCAGTGGGTAAGCGCTAATAAACGTCGAAAATCTATTCGGTAGTTTTAAATTATAAACCACACGTGGCGTTTCAAGAACCGCATGTGGCGTCTTATCGACCAAACGGTGTTTTTTTATTTGTTCAGATGAATGTGGGAATGATTACGATCAAAACGGATAACTACTGCGAATTTCGCACGTCTCCTAGCGTATTTTTCCATGTAGCCTGAAACGCGCTGCCGAAAATAGCAGTACGCTATCTATATATCGGTCCTTTTTTCTTTGTTGCAGCTTTTTTTTTTTTTTGTTTTTTGTTTTCGTAACTTTCAGTTCTATTTTATACTACCTAGACCACCTGGAAGTCTGTTTTAGGTTGAGTCTCGAATTTAAAAACTCAAATTTGGCCATCTTTTACGGACGAATATGTTATTAATTATCAAATCGTAATAATGTGCTTATTTATCTCAGATATTTCACCACCCCGTAGCTAACGACTGAGAAACGTAATTTTGATAAAAATCGTTTATATTATTTATGTTTATCACTATTGATTTTTGAGATTAATATTATGTTTATAATTAGTCACTCGGTTTAAGAATTAGCTTCCTGGCCATCAGTTCATGGAAATATTTCAGAATTTTATTACAGTTTTTTGGTGTTATTTCCAATTTTGTGTAAATGTTAATGTTATGTTTATTTCTGACATCGCCAAGTTTATCACAGATATAAATTGTATGGTGTAAATCATCAGTTATGGGACTTCCACAGAATTGGCAAAGAGGGGAATCATGTAATTTAAATCTAAAAAGGTAATTACCAAAGTTACCATGGCCAGTTAGTATTTGTGAATTGAAGAACGTTATTTCTGGTTTCTTTAGTTTCATTCTATCAATAATTTTAGGAAAAAACATATGGGTTTTGCGTCCAGTGGTTTCAGTATCCCAACGATTTTGCCAGATACTGATAACCTCAGTATTAATTTGCTGTTTTAGTAGTTTCAGGAAGGGGGTTGGTCCTAATTTGCATAAAGTTTCTGCTTGTGGTAGAAATTTTAAATTGTTTACTTTATTCAAATTTCTTGTTATTCGATATTCTGATATTATAGAATGTTTTATCAAGAATAGATCAAGGGGTGGCAAGTTGTTGATGACACAGGCCGCCGAGGTAGGGGCAGTCCTGTAAAGAGAAGAAATTGGTAAGAGAAATTTCCTCTGATACTTATTAATATTTAATAATATTTTATTGCTGATATAGGTACTGGAGCCATAGACATAGATAGACTGAACAATGCCCTTATATAATATCGTTCTTTCTTTGAAGTGCATCCCATAAGTGTTAGGAAGAATTCTCCTCAATTTATCAAAGATGCAGCTGCATTTGATATTGATTTCTTTTAGATGAGGAATAAAGCTTAATTTATGATCAATTATTACCCCTAGATATTTAAATTGGTCTACTAGCTGCATAGGATGCCCAGCTATAATTTTTAGCCGACTTAATTTGTTTGACAATTTTTGGTCACCAAATAGTATCGATTTACAATGTTTATCACTATTATTATTATTATTATTATTATTATTATTATTATATGTGAAATAGGTTTTAGAAATTTTACTTATTTTCATGTTACAAAAATCTCTCGATACTGGCTGAATTAATCGATTAACGAAAAAAAATGTACTGCTCTTGACCGTAGATCCACTTCGACGACTGAATTCCAACGTTCAGGTTTCGAGATTTAGTTAATTAATTATACTAAATGCCGACAGTAAATTGAAAGGGTTGATGAATTACGTTATTGCGTAATTCGCGTTTTTTCCTATTCGATATCGTTTTTTACGACTGTCGAGGTGAACCGCGCTGACTCCCGATTAAAAATTGACGACCATTAATCAAGCACAATCAGGACTATTTTTTCTTCCCTTAACCGGGATAACCATTTCATCTGCACCCCTCGACTAGCTTTTGTTATTGGCAAATAATTTCTATTGCGTGCGCCCCATGGTGATTTTATTCGTCAGCAACACATTTCACACACACACACACACTCGCGCAGCTTTAAAACATAATATATTTTTATTTTATTTTATTTTATTTCATTCAAATGTTATCATGTACAGATATATACATATATATGTCACGCAATGTAAACTGAACTTTTCATAAACGGTTACAATTCTCCTTTTCCCCGAAAAAATCAGACATCGAAGCAGTTAATTACTTTTAAATTACGAATAATTAATGAATAAAAATTAAGGTGGACTTTTTCGATAAAAATATCGAACGATGAAGAAGAACGCACTTAAAACGTTTTTATAGCGCCCAGAACGAATCCGGATACCTGCTCGCTTCCTCGCTTTTGTATTGTAAACATCGCAATTGGTAACAATTCAATATGTAACACGAAAGCATGCAAGAATCTACTGCACACTTGAGATTGATTTGTGATTGTAATAAAAGTGCAGTCCACAAGGGAATGCGGGCGCTTTTGTATCTGCACATCAGGCATATTAAACTAGCTCTAGGATCGCTGTATGTTACTCGATATAACTAAAAATGCATATAACACGTTAGGACAGCAGTTAACGGGGAATAAAAATTACAAAAATGTGAAATCTCACCATTTCCTCCCAATGTGTTCGTATTAATTCCGATGTAAATCGTCGCCGGTAGTTTATAAAAACAACTAACTGTAAAGTCGAAACGAATATCTGAATTTTTAAATTTATCAAAAAAATTCAAAAACCTTCTAATTAAATATTCATTCTGTTTGACCAACAGCACATTCTAAAATTTGCAATTTTGGTGATTTTTATACTGATGTTCGATAATAAATTTTACTCTTGGATTTTTCTTCCTTCGAAACAGTAATATACTTGTTTTTGGAAATAATATTACCAGAACATAAACACGTATGGTATTTGCATTGCAACTTAAGAGTAAGTTGATCATCAAGATAACTTATTTTGTAGTCAAAAAAGCGTTTAGAGATTATGACTATTCGCTTTTTTTTTTTTAGTATAATTTTTCATTCCTAAGTAATACTGGAAAAATCAATGCAGTAAAAAACGTTAAGACTAATAAAAACATTTAAACATTTTCTAAATCTTCTACAAAATAACTAAACTGACGATGATTAAATTGCAATGGTCTTTTCAGCGCATATTCAACATATATATATATATATATATATATATATATATATATATCTTCGGGAACGTAATGACTGTTGATGGATTATGCCACGAGAATATTCAACGAGTGTTTTACTTCTTTTTCTTCTTATTACAGTTGCTTACGACTAGTGCCGTGGCAACTATTGTAGCAGTAACTAATTAAAAGTTCCAAAGGCGCGATAAAAATATCAACACTTCAATGCCGCGACGTTACGAGTTAGAATAGCACAAGTTTTTCACTTGCAAATTCATCTACAATCCCCCCGAGCATTCTTCACACCTTCCCTGTTGTCAGTAGCACAGGCACTAGCGACAAGTGTTATAATTAATAAGTTGGCTTTTACAATTTCGTACTCTAATAATGGATAAATAAACTGGTTCTGTAGAAATGTCTTGGAAAACGTTATAATTGGGACTTTTTAAATTTTAACATTTCTCTTTTACGTATACATATATTAATTATACTACACGTTTCATTTGGCAAACCAATACGTTTGCGATTCTTTTATTTATTATTATTAGAGTTATATTATTTTTTGTGTTTCAAATACCGACATTTAATTCTATCAATTTCTCTACGCCGAGTTTAGTAAAAAGTATATATGAATCTCATAAACAGAAGTACATTTAAATATCAATACGCTTTTCCGAATACCAGATGATTTCGTTACTGAGAACCGTGTTTTTGCTAATTATTTTTTTGTCCTTATCTATAATAGTAATGTCACAAAAATAACTTTTCAAGAATGATAACAAAAAAAAAAAAAAAGTAATAACAAAAAAAAAAAAATCATATCGGAAAATTAATAGGCAATAGAGGTACAGGTAGCGGCCGCAAACGTAAAAATAGTACGGGGAGTTGTAAATGCAGAAGGCTGGAGGGTCGCTCTGCTACGGTCGGAATTATTTATTGGAAAGCGCGGCAAAATAGTTGAAAACGGAATAAAAAATGGAGGATATATTTCAAAAGTGAAAAATATGCCGTGGCATGCGATACCGCTAAAAGGCCGAGGACATTGAAAGGTGAAAATTCGGGTGCTTTGTCGAGCACTGTCGATGTCGAGCCGATAATTATTTTCTTTCGGAACGGCAAATTGTTCGGAACCGGGGGCCTTCGACGACCTCACCGTATCGACACAGCCCATCAATCTCTTCGGCTCCCGCTCTACAATGGCGAAAGAGCAACTCGAATAAATAATAAAATAACAAATGTCTACATATAATCGCCTTGTAAATTTAACTACACTGACAAAGCGACAAAGTTAAACTAAACTCACAAAAAAAAAGAAAAAAAAAAAAAAGAAAAAGAAAAAATGAAGCGTAATAACGACACAGACTACGTCGCACAGAAAACTCATTTCAATTGTTTTTCTAGCACGTACAGTATCGTAGTCTGCTCCGAAACGAAGTTTTTCGCGTCTTAAGCAAAACTCGAACCATTTTTCGAAATTTATTACAGAAATCGCGAACTAATTACTAAAACCGTTACAGAAATCTTTCGGGCTCGTCACGACATTCTCGAACGGCGGCAAAATTGTTCATGCTACAATAATTCCTCGCCATGTATCTCTGCACGCTGCCTCTCGTCTCAGAACCATTCAACTACGCCTGTCTTCTAAGACGTTAAAAGTTCTATCTCTCAGCTTCGCAGACGATCTTGCTTTTACTGATTCTCGTTAGATACCAATAGCTTGGTCATCGCCAAAAAACAAGCTCCAGCTCCTATATAAATTTTACATCACTTGTGTGAGCTCACCTACTTAATCACGGCACCGCCGATTCCGAGGAAGAGTGAAATCGTGAAAAGTCGGAAGTAAAACGATGCTACGAGCTCCGGATGCGAATAATTGTGATTTTTCTTTTAGTCCGGTAAACAGGCAATTCAGTCGACCCTGAAGTAATAGCGACGACGAATAATGTACAATTAGTGAAGTTTTTTTTCGTCCAACTAACCGACACGGAATATGATCAGATCATTCAAAAACATTGCGCACTTTTCATTTGTCTCGGTTACTCAAACTCTAGGTCGACAGTTATGCCTGGCTTCTAATATCACTTCTGCAAACATTTCATTACCCCGTGCAATGTTTCCTATACATATACATACATATATATATTATGTTCTTCATGAAAGAGCGTTTCACCGCGACCGTACCAGAACACTAATTACAAGTCACCATCAAAAGTATCCGTTTCTTGTCTTACACGCTGTTTACGTATCCTCTCCGCCTTACCCGTTGCTCCTCGGAATTTACTTCGCGCTTCCCGCAGTTTCTTACTATCCGTGCAGAGGGCACAGAATTTCAACTGTTCGCTGGATACCGGATCTGCAGAGGAATTTTCTCTACTGTCGAAGTTCGCATCTTATCTGCAGAACTTTTCGCGATTAACTTAGCAGCCGTTCCGTCCCTTCTCTTATGATACACACTGACTCGTTAAATGCCTTGCTATGCTTACTCTCCTTTCGTAATCCAAAACAACATCCGGGCTCAAAAGAGATCCATAGATGATGTTCGTGTAGATTCCTTCCTATACTGGCATTCCGGGTAACTCATTGAACGATGTAGCAGCAGAGGGCGTCGTCCTTCTCCCAGTTTTGCATATTTAAATCCCGATCCTTGAAATGAAGACTTTCATACAAACTAAAAACCCGCTCAGTTTGGGAGACGCGGTAATATCCCACTGTCAAAAAAACTTGTTTCGATCCATTCTTCAGTATTTAACTCTTTTATGCCTGTCATACACGATATGATAAACGAAGAGTAAGTAAGAAGTAAGAGAAGTTTAGAAGTTTATTCCGTTTGGAAACTTTCACAGCTGTCATACACTCTGATTTGGTGGAATATTCTTGAAAATGTGCTCCCCTAATTTATTTTATCTACATACATACATATATATATATATATATATATAATTTTTTTTTGGCTTGGTTTTTCCTTTTAACCTTTTAGCCAGTTTATATGTTAAACGTGTCATAAAGTATTCAAATCTGAAACTTCAATATTGCATTTTTTGATTGATAAAGCTGTTTACATGTCTGGCCTAATGGATTTGTAAGAATGGATATTGTATTTATCGATAACGTGTGATATTCTCGAATTCACACATACATACATATATATATAAATCAAAAAATCTCTGAAACCATAACACGTATAAACCCGAAATTTGGCGTGTGTTCTTCTTCGATGATTACCAAGAAAGAATTTTTAAGAACCTAAGCCTAACATTGAAAAAACCAAAATCTCGTAAGAAAAAAAGAAGCCTGGAAAGTGAAAATCGCAAAATCGTTGCAACTAATTCGGTAAATAGGCCTCTCCGCAGCTATCAAAAAAGGATTTTCGGCAAATTCTCCGTGTTTAACACGTTGCATCATGTTATGAGAAACTCAAAACGCGGAATTTAAACCTTAAAACAACCCGATGAGTCGAGAAAAAAGCTTATTGGCCCGAGAAAAGCAAGCGAAACTTTAAAAGTTGAAAGGCTACTACATCTATGTTACGTCATGCATAGTGCTTAATAAAGTGGCGCATTCCCTGGCGCCGGCCGCTGCTTTGTACTTATTTCTTTCTAAACTCCGAGATTCGAACCTTCCTTCTCTTTCTAAAAAAAAAGCCCAAGGAAGCTGGTATTAAAAAAACCAACAGTGTAACAAAAATTTAGTGAAGAAGAAATAAACGGAAAGGTTGACACTAAAGAAATGGGATTTTCACCAGTTATAAATTGTAATAAAACTCTTCCCTTCGGGCCACGCAAGGGGCCGAACCCCTTGACCCACAACTATTTTTTTCTAAAATTCATTTAGAAAAATCGTTTTTAACTAACTGCGCTTTTTTTTTAAAAAAAAAAAAAAAAAAATTAGCAACTGTATAATACAGTGCACCCCAAAAACGACGTAGTCATTAACACTGTATACGGTCCAGTTGAATAGATATGCTGTTCAACCGAGAGAATTAACCCGGTGCTACATTGATTTGGGGATAGCAAAAAAAGGTATTCTCAAAATTTACTGAGAAAAGGCATGCATTTTTAAATTCATTCTATAATGTTACTTGAACAACAATTGATCTGTCGATTTTGTTGACGGCGTTAAAAAGAAATACTAGAATAATAATAATAATAAAAATAACAATGAGCATGAATAATAACGGAGTAACAACGGTTATATAATTTTTGTTTTAAATGGAAATAAGGCTGATAAAACTGTATATCAGAAAACTGATAACGAATACAATGCCGAGCCCAGCTTCAAGCGAGATAAACATAACAACCAAAATATGCATGACGCCTATATCAGCGCACAGGAAACAAAGCACACGCCAGTGAAACGTATCTTGACGACCGCATAGAATTCACCGAAAGCCCAAATAGTAAACTGTTTAAAGCACTCCGGATGGAGAAAAATTTAATTTAAAAATCATAAAAAATATAAAAATTCCGTTATTCATAACTGAATTTTCCTAACGCGAATTGATATTTTTAGCGGTGAAACCCAAACAACGGCCAACTAAAAGTCCATTTACTTACTAATAAACGGTTTGCGTACATTTCAACTGCTACATCTCGCGAAAGAAAAAAACAAACAAAATCAAACAAAACCAAACAAAACAAAAAGGACACCGTTTTTCACGAGTTTAATTTATACAAAGCGCGCGAGCAGGGGGGGGGGGGGTTGATAAAGCGAAATAAAAGTTTAAAAACACATTTCTTGATAAAAACCTACGACATAGTTTTGATTAGAATTATTGGAGGAATTAAAATTATTACCTGCAGCGGTCGCAAAACAAAATGAACTAATCATCGAGAGTAATGCTTGACGTTATGAAGTCTGTAGACAAAAACTGCACACAAGGAAGCTGAATCGCGCGAAACCCCACGAAACAGAAATGCTCAACAATCGAGCCAAACGTCTTTTCGAGTGATCAAAGTACACACACGATTATCGAGATAACGAGGAATTACAATCGTTCCGTTTGTTTACCTTCGTCAGAAAAGTATCGAACGTGTGTACGAACGGCCGTTTTAAAAAGAGCAATTCCGATTAAAATATTCCGTATACCACGTTTTCCCGGCGACGGTGAATTAAACGATATACCGGTAGCAAGTAGGAAATAATTAGCATATTGTTCTGACCAAGAATGCATGCGATTATTTGAATTGTGCGAAATATACGAAATTGTTTTGAGTAATAAAGCTATTATAGCGATCTGTTAATTAAAGAAGAACAATTAAGATTAGTTTGGCAATTAAAAGACCAAAACAACGGGTATCCGAAGAGGGATTTTATGATATCACTGATCAGGCGCAACGAAAATCTCATAATCGTCCCATACATATTCCACATCAAGATGAGATTTAGATGGGCCCAGTTAGTCTGAACGCATCATTTAATGAAATAAACGTTTACTAAATAAATAAATAAACGCGAAAAGAGACAAAAACAACGAAATTAATTTCATAAACACTTGAAATGTATTGCCCTAACGGCTCCTCAGAAGAATGATCCCTCCTATTATAAAATGCATAATTTATTTATCTTTTAAATTTACTTCATTTGCACGTCAAACACGTTGTATAGACAAAAAGAAAAAAAAAAAAAAAATCAAAACAAAAAATTCAAAAAACCCTAATAGTTAAGTTTCTGTTTTCATTTCTTCCAATGCGTTTACATAACCACTCGTTAATTTCACTTATAAAATCAAGTGTGAACCGTCGATATTAAATCGAATCATTCGGACTGCTGCGAAATATTACTTAAATGTACACTAGTTAAATTGTAAAATTTGGTGAAAAAACAAAGAAAACCTAAAAATTAATAAACTTTACACGTACCTTTTACGCGATGAAAGATAATCAAATTGTTGAATTTTTTATTCTTAATTTTTTCATTACGCGTCGTCCAGTCCAATAACATGCTCATTTAGTTGATACCCCCCCCCCCCCCAAGGGGGATTTTAACTACGGATATTAACCCAGCGTAAGTGAAATTTTTAGAAGTTTCAATGTTCGACATTCAAACCCGATTATACCTGAATGAAACACCACTACCTAACGAACTACGCCACGGTAGCGGAATTTTTGCGTACTGATTTTATAATTTCACAATCACAGGTTTTTTGTTAACAACTATCTTATTTCAATTCGCACATTTTTCTATCTAATTTTCATATTATCTGACGAAACTCAAAACGCGATCAGCGGTTCGATGAATGTAGTTAAAAAAAACCCATTATTGATTGCGTTAAAACTGAGGCGTTTTCGTTTTTACTATAAAAACAAAAGATAAAAAGTATGTTTTATTTACGTGTGAAAAGTCGTTATTTAAGGAGTGAGAAGTGATGGTTTAAAATTTAGAGCAAATACTTCATTAAAATCGTTATTTGTTTTTAACTTATTTAAAATTATAATTTGTTTATACTTAACGTACGTCTAGAGACCTGAATCAGTTTTGCAACCGTGGAAAAAAAAGAAAACAAAAAGAAAACAAAAATAGTAGAAAAAAGAAATTGTAAATTGTTTCCAATTTTGGAGATTTTTGTCCAAGTTTTCAAAAAAAAAAAAAAAAAAAAAAAAAAGGATATATATATATATATGTTTTGTTTTATGCATTTTTAATAACGTTCATGAACAAATAGTACTTTATTACGAAGTATTCCTATCAGTGGCGTAGCGTGAATTTCAGAACTGAAGAAGCGCCACAATCAAATCCTTGTTTTCACAAAAATAAACATGTGTAAAATTCGGTTAAATATAGATCAGAAATAAAAATTAATTAAGAGGAACGAAATGTTTCATTTTTTTGTAAATTAATTCAATTTTCCGGTTCTTATTTGCGAAAGTGTCTATTACATCATCACGAAAAGATGGTCGTTTCCCCTAATGTTTGATAATGATTCCTTTTCAATCCTAAAAAAATCAAATGAAGATAGCTTCTGATGATGGCCAGTGTAAGCTGGTCGAAACGTTAAGTGAATTAAATTTCTTTTTAAACCCAGTTGTTTCCGAAAATTATTTACTATGAGTGTAATCACTGTGAAAGCTTTAAATATTTATTACGTTTTTATTCGTTTCATTGCTGAGAACGATCTTTCTGCAGACGAAGTGGTTGCCCGAATTGTGGTTATTAAACGAGAAAGCTTGTACACTCACCTCTGGAAAAACATCTATATTACATCTGAAGCGGTCAGGTATAAGATGGTGACCGCAGTGTCTTTATATATGTTAGAATCTTAGAAGTACACTTTTCAAACTCGCCAGATCGAAAAAGTTTCCATAATTCTGTTTTAAATTTAAAAAATCTTCTTTCAGAAAATTTTATTGAAAATTTAAAAAATTTTTTATACTTGATTTAAAAATTTTAATTTTAATTAAACCTATTATTAGACATATTTGTTTGTGTAACATTAACAAATTTTTAAAAATATCCTTTTTCATGATAGCTTTTTCAGTCTTCCCCAAACACTGAATCAAGTCAAAGCCATTTGCATTCCAAACATTTTTTTTTTTTTTGCTTAAATAAAAGGGGAAGCCCGACAGAACAATTATTTATCTTCTTATAACCGCATAACCATGTATAATTTGTTGCGCATAAATTTGTTTTGAAAATGGCGGTTAAATATTTTACATACATAGAGAAGTTTGATAAATTATGGAAGAGAGAATATTTTACATACCTTTCGATTTTGCAATCAAATTATCTAAACTAGGCGTTGGTTCATCATTTTGAAAATTAATTTTTTCTTGAAAACTTAATGAACTAAAACTAATCAGTGGAAGTTTTTCAATAACACAATTGTATGTGGCCGCAATTTCGAAAGTGTTTGCATTTCAACAGACTAGAACATCAGTAATTGCGGCGACGGAAATACGAGGTCTGTCCGAAAAGTATCTGGAATACCTTTAAATCTCCGTGCCAGAACGTTCAACTGCCCTCTACCGGGTACCATTGTAAACTGCAACTCTTGAGGAACTCCCTTGATGCCGCAGTTTTGGTCAACAAGATGCTTTAGTTCGCACATAGCATGCATTTGTGTACGGAGTGCTTTTTTTTTTTGCGTTCGACGGATTTATTTATTGCTCAAAATCGCCGAAAAAGTTGAACAGCGAATTTGTATCAAGTTTTGCTTTGAAAAAACTTGTGCGGAAACGATTAATATGATGCAAAAAGCCTTTGGAGATGACTGTACGGATAAAAGTCAGATATATGAGTGGTATTTAAAGATGGCCGCGAATCTGTTGGCAGTGATTATGCACTGCGGCCGTCCTTCAAGCACAAAACACCGGAAAATATCGATTATGAAGGTGTTATGCACCACGACTATACTACTCGAAGTCAGACAATCGATAAAGAATTTTACTTTTGAAGTTCTGAAAAGATTGCGTAACGCTATTAGAAGAAAACGGTCTCAGCTTTGGTCAATGGCTTCTTCACCATGACAATGCGCGCCAGCGCATTCTGTGCAGCAATATTTGACGAAGCACCAAGTCGTACAGCTTCGCCAGCCTCCGTACAGTCCCGCCGACACAGCTCCCTGTGACTTCTGGCTATTTCCAAAATTGAAAACTCCACTCAAGGGACAACGGTTTGACGACATAGAGACAATTCAAGCAAATGCGACAAATGCACTAAATGCTATTTCGAAAACTGACTTCCAGGACTGCTTCAGGAAGTGGAAACACCGCTCGGAGCGCGTCGTTCAATCGAATGGGGGGACTACTACTTTGATGAATGTCACTCGCCGCATGACAACGAAGAATAACACCAGCGTGGAGGTATGAAGGTATTCCGGATACTTTTCGGACAGACCTCATAAAGCTTCTACCTCAGAGTGACATTACGGACTGAAAAGCGAGACCAATCATCGCTTCCAGTTCCGCTGTTAGTAAACGACAGTATTTAATAAACGATCCAAAGAAGAAAATGTACAGTGCAAACACCGCACTAGCCTATGCTCGTATTCACACTGACATGCACGAAAATCGCGCTGATGATCGACGTACGTGCCGTAAAGCGATTTGACTTAGCGCTTCCAGACTAAACATGCGCACGCATCTTCACTCTCGATACCCATTACTCTGAGAATCGCACGGATTAAAATTCACGTAAATTACATGACCTCGAAGCGACTCAACCTGGCGCTTCCAAATTGAATAGGCGTGCGCAACCTTTTCCTATCATCGGTGGTACGCTGCAGATCGTTCAAAGACAACTCTAGGCAGGAGTAACGTGAAATAGTAAGTGTGTGATTGATTTTGTCACTCGCTCTTGCAATTGCTCTTTCATCTAGAGCTCCCTTTTTTCTAGTAATTTTTGATTTTGGAACTTAAATTCAGTAAGTTAATTCATTTTCTTTCCGAGGCTCGTATTTTTTTCGCAAATGTTGAAGAACAATTTCGTACTTATTTGTTAGAGGAAGTGGCGCTTCCATCGCTTCCAGAGACGCTACGCCTCTGATTCCTATCATACTTATCCCCCCTTTTTTAAATGTATTTTGAAGAGTTCTTGAAGTGATGTATCGATTTAAAACGATAGAGTACGGTATTTAATCGACCCACAAATAGTAAGTGTTTACAAATCTAGGCACGAGTGTTTCTACATTAAAAGCTGAAATGTATACAACGACAAGTCATTCTGACGAGGAGGGTCATAAGAGAAATATCGCACAACTGTAGTGGTTCTTCCGTCTTCACTTGCCGCTGTTCTTAGCGAAGACGATAGGGACGGAGAGATTTATTTTCAACATAAAACCTAAGATGCGAATAAGTTGTGTTCCTGTTTTTCCGTAATTTGCGTACTGATTAAAATCTTTCTGTACCAATCTGCTCCTCTTTGGTTGTGCAAAGCGTGTTATCTTTCGTAAATTACTTTCATAACGAAAGACGTTCACCCGCGACAAATAACCAGTAAATAGGCACATTTTAATTGTTCGATTAGCTAAAATCCTATTCGCATCTTCAGTCTCATCTTATACCAGCGGCTTACATTTGTCAGGGTGTCTTATAAACCGCGAACACACACTGCGATCTGATGTAATTTTTTCGAAGCTGAATACATTTGAAAAAAAAAACAGCCCAGCCGATTGCATAGGATGTCGTCGCTAAGAGTCATGTCAGACAGCAGTTTGAAAGCAGTTCTATATATATATATATATATATATATATATATATATATATATATATTAAAAAATATATAAATATCAAAAAATAAAACGCAAAACGATTTAGTAATAAAAATTACGATGTAGAAAATAAAACGAAAATAAGAAGAATATTTTTATTTTATTCTTGTTTGAATTTAGTATTCCGTGGGACAAAATGTGAAATATAAAACTGAACACACATTAATCCTAAAAAACCCAATATAGATGCATAAGCGCCCAAAATAAGTCAAATAAAAAACGCAGATTTCGGCGAGTGAAGAAGTATGACGACGACGATAACGACGCTGCATGTCGCATCGCAAAATTAGTTGCTCGTCGGAGACTAGCGATAATGGCACGATCCGAACTAAATTGCTAGGATATGCGAAAGTAACACAAAGTTTTTACGTTTGGACAGGATATCATCGGTTTTATTTATTTATTTATTTGTTTTTTTTTGTAAAATATTATAAACTCACGCGGGAGTTAAAGAAGTGTTCTAGCAAATAAATAATCTCTTCTAGTGCGGTTATTAGTATACACTTTGTTACTATTTTACACATAGTTGGGCACGCATCGTACGCTTTTTTTCAAGAGTTCCACCGCTCGACTGAGAGCATTGTGACTGCCTACCTATTTATATGGAAATTTTAATTTTACCCTATTTCAATTGAATATACTGTGTACCTTACGCTTTATAAAATCGTGAGCAAACCCCTCGTATATCCTATTTTACAATAAAAAATTTTATGTACTACGCATAGAACCCCTTCTTGCTATCAATCGATTTTTACGATGATTTTAACGTAATCGTATCGGACGATATTGATTAAAGTTTAAATATAAAAACTATTCAAAAAGAACAAATAACAAATAATAATCTACACGAGACGCTAAACCAATTACATACATCGCAGCATAAAGGGGAACGAAAAAAAAAAAGAACACACGCACAAAAAAGCGGCGAGAAAAAGGTCCCAAATTTGCCCCATATAAAAATCAGTGCACTCCTAATTTTGATTTTGACGAGAATTTGGCTATAGCAGTAAGACAAGTTCAGTTACGGAACCATTATTACAGACTCTGAAGTAAAAATAAAAACCTCTGTCGAACAGTTTAGCTTTAGAGAAAATACATTAAAATAAAATGCTTTAAAAAAAAAAAAAAAAAAAAAAACCGATACTTGAAGATTCATTTTAAAAAGAGTAAAAAATAATTATTCTGAAAAAAAAAAAATTCAGAGTGATATACATAAGTTGCTCGCAATTCCTATATTATAACGTTAACTTTTTGGAGTCAGCATCAAATTCACATTACAATATCTAGAAACAATTTAATGTGAATATTTAATAGTCCTTAATTATCCTGTAAACGCGACAATTCGAAATACGCCGACAATGATAAATCATCGATGAAAAAAAAAAGTATACGAGAAACATCGTAAAAAGCTACCATAGATGCGTCGATTTTTCGCTGCGCATATACAGCAGACATATCATCGACGACGTTTCAGTTATTTTTGAAAATGTTTAACAAGTAAATTTTTCCGAAATTAGCGAAGGTGTTCGATATGTTCTATGGTTTCGCAATCGACGTCAACAAGGAAAACATCGGAAATGTTTTAAAAAACACGCTTTATCAGTTGCGAGACACCACCAGCTCTGAATGTGCCTAAAAGTGGAACGAATTTAACGAGACACCCCCCGTTAGAAAAAATTCACCAATACGGACACAAAAACAATGGAGGAAATAACGAAGGAGTCGTTAGCGCGCTAGTAACCTGTACCCGAAAGAAACACAATAGATGATATAATTACACCGATTGTACACAGCGCCGCGCATACCGGAAATATTCGTATTTTCGAACATCGAAAGGCACTAATTAAATATCATTCAGAACAAATCGAAATATCCCAATATCAAGTGGCGTCGATTGTAAGAATATCAAATGTATACTAACTAACCGATAATACGATTTTCGAAAAATAAGACGAAAAAAAAAAAACACTTAAAAATATTAATATTTTCTATCGAACATTCCTTTCCAGATTAATCGAATAACGCGAAAAAGTTATTTTTAATAATCGGAGACGAATTTAAGAAATACTTCTGTGATAATATTATTATAAAGAAAGTGATTTTAAAATACGCGGATAAACGAGAATATCGAAAAGAATAATAAATATCGAAAGATATCGGCCGGGTATTGAAAAAAATAAATTAAAATGCGTAATTTAAAATTTTTAATAACACTACTTTTATAAACAGACTGGCGAGAGAGTTTACTGATTCGTTTAGGGGTCGTCATCATCGACGTCTGTAAAGCGGTGGAAAATTAGTTTCATTTGTTTCGGGATTAGAAAATTCGAGAAAATGTAAGCAAATGTCGCGCGACGAATGTACACGTCCGAAATGTTCGTTTAAATATTTCAGCGCAATGTTTAATCGCTAGCGTAATAATTGTCTCGAAGTATTGCAGTGTAATAATTTAAACAATACGTTTATTGTTTAAACGATTGCATGTCTAAATATTTAAACGGAATCGGCCGAGCGCAGTCGTGTCAGTTCGCTTCGAATTGAACGACAAACATCGATAGAGTGGAAATTCGGTCACATTACTAAACGAGGCGAGAGCAATTGTTAATTTGCCAAATGTATAAATAGCGGCGGTAAATGAATTTTAACAAATCTCACGATGAACAGCATAATTGACGGGTGACGCGTAAGCTAACAAGCGATGAAAACCCATCAATCTTACTGCTTTCCAACAATCTTATATGGAACGAAAACAAAAATTACCCCCCCTTCCCCGCGCTTCTAGCAGCGTCCGACACGTGTAACTGTACATATGAATGTCACATGATAACGATATCTCCTCCGTATTGATAATTAATTAAGCAGACATAATTGAGGGGTGTAAAATTCTAGGTAATATTTATCGGCGCAAAGGGGAAGAAGGAAATCTTCTCCGACTGCTCAGATATATACGGTTTATTTTACAAAAATGTCTTTAATCTTTGCACATTTTACTCGTTATTCAAAATACTACTACCATAATGTTTTAGTTCAGTTCTTTTTCCGAATTTTCATAAATATTTCTACCCCCATCTTTCATACTACATATTTTATGCAAACTATACAATTAAGTTGTACAGCTCAAAAGATTTCTAAACACTCTAAGCTTGTAGAGGACGACCCTCTATCGTTTTAATTTTTTTTATACATATATTGTACAATACGGTAATTAAATAAATTTTTGTGCTGGATATTCCAAAAGATGGGATATTAAATCTACCACAATATACATATGAAATCCACACAGCCAATTTAAATGATACAAAAACACGCGGTAATCAATAATAAAAATATCAGTTGACTTGAAAATTCGTTAAATTATCACGAAGTCTATTAGATTCCTGTTAGTTTAACTGGTACTAGGTTTCAGCATCGACCGCGCTCTATGTTTCTACTACCGAAATTGATGATTTTAATTATTACGTATGGTTCGAGATTATTTGAAACATCGATGAGCGAATTATCGTAAGCAGCCACCCGCCCCCTAAGTAACCAATGAATGAATAACAAAAATATGAAATATGAAATATTCCATGTGACCACGCAGAGAAATACGATGAAAAATACATGAAAAGAAGTAACAGTAGGTACACCAAAGATGATAATATAGAAACGATCAAAGATAATGTTGACACAGACGATGCCTACACAGACAAGGAAAACCACAATGGCAGAAAAAAAATGGGTGGTGAAAGGGAAAAAGAAAGATACGGTGCGGACAATTTAAAAAAGAATTATTTAGAAATTTAACGCTGTGAGCTTTTCTACATGAAAAAAAGTGAACGATAAAGTAGAAGCGAAGGAAAGTAAGATGGGGAAAAGTTTAAAACAAAACGGAAAAATGCGCGCAGAAAAGATGAAAGCATCATTGACGTAATTAATGGTAAGAAACGGAAATTCGTTGCCGTCCGCGGAAAAAGCTATCACGCGAGAATAAATAAAATTATGCCATTCATTCTGATGTCTATTGATAAGTTGCAAAGCAGCCATTAACAACAATGATGAACAGTGTGACCGCTGTTAATTCTCTCCTCCGCGATCAATTTTGGCTTCGCTTCGATAGTTCGGTCGCATCCGGCATAAGTTAGTTCTCGGTAAGCGTGATTTAATTTCTCGCAAACGACTATATTTGAATTTTACTAAATATAAATTTGTATATTTCGGAATAAATTTATTTTTAACGCATTTCTATCCGAACGGGCCAGCAATTTTTTTCGACCTCATCTCCTTGGTCAACACTCCAATGCTTCGGTCAAGATCAAATCGAACAATTTCACACATGAAAAAATTAAAAAAAAAAAAAAAAAAACAAAAAAAAAAAGACAGCATGCTTTTCTAGTAATATGTTTTTTTTTCCTTTTTTTTTTTTTTTTTTTCTGATAAAGGTGTTAAAATGCAAAATTATTTTTTCGCATTTTCGTTTCTCCGCTTTATATTCGGAAATTAAATACAAGAACACTTATTCGAGCCGGAAATACACACCTCTCAGTGTATATATATGTATATATATATATAGATATATTTATTTATTTTTCAAAATCTGCGCGCCGTGTGAGGATGATACCTGCATCTTACCGAAATTACAGTAGACGATTATTAAAATGCTTAAGAAAATTTAAGGTCAAACGAAGTCTGCGGTATATTTGATGAAAACTATTATAGAAAGACGGGGGGGGCGCATGCGGAGCTGTACCGTTGCAGATGGTTTACAGTCTCGAGTGCCCTTACAAGTTGGAAAATGGAGCCGTCCTTCTAAGACGCAGTTATAGTACAGCAACAACCTCAATATACTCGACAATTTCCCGCGTGTGAAGTTAAGATGGGTCCACCGTTTGACCTATAGATCTAAACGAGGTCGATTAGTCTATAATGTATATTTAATGTGCCCATTTCCCCGAAACTTGTAGAATGTTTTAAAGCGAAATTAAATGTTAATATAACAATACTTAAAGTAAATTCCATACCTCTGACAGGACGTCGGGGATTGTGAAGTTAAGGTTCACAATCGTTCCTAAACCCGACGGCACTAATAAGAGCAAGAGGGCTATAGTAGTTCCCTTCTCTCAGTTGCCTTTACTTCCGCCCGATTTCTCTGGTACGTAATTCAATTTCAGATTAGGTAAACCGGAGAGTTGGATCCGGAACGAGACAACGCTCTAAAACCCAAAACCCATCTCTAGTTTGGTAGCCAAACGCCTTAACTACTAGGCTAGCGTAATAATATATATGTATATGTATATATATATATATATATATATATATATATATACGATAGAATTTTAAGAACCCTGTAGGTAACATTCGGTTTCGACTTGAATTATATATTCGGAATAAAACTGAATTTTTTCTCTTCTGCTGCAGGCAAAATCTCACTTTCAATAGGATTTGATTGATTAACATTTTCTGAAAACAGTGAACAATAATTTATCCCTTTTTCTCATAAGCACGTTTATGAGTAATTTTTGGATGTCATTTAAGTTCATTTTTGACACTTATTTTAGGTTTTAAAAGAACTTAATCCAGTCGATGAAGTCGCCTGTACTCCACTCCTTTTTACGGTCTGTTACTTTTTCTTTTTTTTTGTATCACCAGCTTTTTCAAAAAACGGTTCTCACTGAACAGACGGTAACTCTATATACAGTCCATTCAGAATTCAAATTTCACTGTTTACAGAATCTGCAGTATTTCACCGCTACAAAACAATTCGAATAAATCGAATCACCAGCGGTAAAATCACTATCAAACGTCAAGTAACCATTAAAAGTTCTTATCCAATCGTAGTTCCATTAATTCACGAATATACTACGGTTTTTCGAAATTATTATCGTAACGGTCAGATCATTTGCTCGTCACACTATTCGTTGTCTAAAATCTGCGTTCCTAAATATACCGAAAGATAAAGTAATTAGGAGTGATCCGTAAATACGCCCCATTAATATTTAACGATGGTGAAGAAAAATTAAACACTCCAAATTACACAGCCGCCACGAAGAAATGAGTATGATTTTAGCGCGCGAATTCACTACGACAGTAAGTAATCCCCGTACGTCTCTCTAGTAACCGTGTCAAAATAATCCACACTTTAATGTTTCGAAACAGATCAGGCTGTTCATCGTCGGAGAAACAACTGACACTCTCTGATGATGAAAATCTTCCGAGAAAAATGTTAATAGTCAATTATGAATCGTTTTGACGTGCATTCTACCCTAAGTAGACGGGCGTCCGTAACTTTAACAAGAACGGTAACCTTTTTTCACGTAAACAGTAACCTGAAATAAGTTGCTGAACATTCATGTTATATGAAATTATAATCGCATAGTTATTTTATTATACTTTGCAACGGTACAAACAGACAATAGTCGAAAATGTTTCCAATGAGGAGCAGGGGTCGTTTCGCTTCGAAATATTCTCGAAATTTGTAGCAGGGTTTTTTTGAATAGTGAAATAAATCAGTACACTTGTGAAAATTTAAAAAAATAATATTATAAATGCGAAAAATAATATTTTTATAAACATACGCTTATGTATGAAAACAATTATCATACGTATGTATAGCGACTATAATTAAAAAGAAATATTTCAAGAATTTTGCTTTTAAACGATATTTCAATAAATATGAATTGAATTTAGTTTTCGGCGCGATTTCTTTCGGGTGAATTTAAATTAAAAAATCGGGTAAAAACGAAGAAAATGTGATGTTGCCCGATCGAAAATGTGATCATAAAACCCATAAATTTCGAGAATATTTCACAACAGAACGGCTCCTTTCCGTTTGTGTATAAACACACAGCCGTCGCTATTTTGAACAACCGTTGCTTCAACATCTATCGCTGAACTTCAGAGGTCTGCGAATAAAAATCGTGACCTCGCCACTGTTTCTAATCATTCTATAAATATCGGTCCGGTATTAACGATTTCGAACTGAACTGTCGCCCCCGGAATCGGAATTGGAAAATAAGGGCAGCTGGTGTTGAAGATGAAACTGAACGCTTACAGTTTCAAGAAACTTACGATAAGCGACAGAACAAATCCATTTTTCTCATCCAAAAACGGTAAAAATCTGGGATCATGAATAGACTATCCCTCTGCTTTCTGCAGTCTTCGAACTCGATCTAAGCGCGCCAAAATCATTAAATTAGGCGACTTTCTAACTGACCGTCAAACTCGCCTACAAACCCCTCTGATAAGTCTAGGCATTTCTCTGCTCTTTTACTATTGTACCGTGTATTCCATATATAATACTAATATTTTGAAATGAGTCTTACTCGGATAATGTGCGCGAAACATATCAATGTTTTTCCCTCGCCAGTTGACGGTTTGATATCAATTTAAATTAAAATTCCCAAACGGCGTCACTGTGTGAAACAACGCCGGCTATGCAAATGCTTCTGCTTGATCAGAACGGAATTTTGGTCGTATTCACGAAGCTATCGGCGGCAAAGAGGTTTTTCTACCCCGGCTGCAAGGAGGCATATTTTGACGAATAAAACAACGATGTAAAACGCGTCCACGTGCAATCTATAAGAAGTGATCATTAAAGCTCGTATAAAATATCACTTGGTTTCGTGTAATTGTGGAGGTGTGTTGAACTGCCAACTGGCGAGAAAAGCCCCATTAATATGTTTCGCACGCGTCGACCGAATGAGAGCTATGGTACAAGTACCATTATCCGATACTAAAATTCTCCGAAAACTATTAGCCGGTGAATAGCGAAATTTTGAGCAAATTATCAATTCGCATTTCTCAGAAGTAAAACCAGTCACTCACAGCTATGGCCCTAAACAGCACTGGAAATTCGTTGTCCATAATAGCTTTTCGAATTTAAATCCGCTAAAGTATTTCTATCTCGTTTCTTCGATAAGGCAACTCTCGTTAATGTCTTGCGTACGTCAAAAGCACTATAACCCGAGCGTATATAAATAAAGGACGCAAAACAATTTTAGAAATAAAAAAAACAAAAAAAAAACAAAAAAAAACAAAAAAAAAACAAAAAAACTACTCGAGTTTTATTCATGGCTTCTCTAGCGTCGGTAGCGGTTCTTTTTAAAAATCAAATAACAATAACAACGTGCGAAAAACAAGTAAATAAAGAAAGAGCACATAGTCTTTGCGGCCTAGTAATGAAAGACAAAGGCCAAGGAGTACCAGTATAAGAGTTTTGAATAGAATGGCCGAAATTTCCAAAAAGAAAAAAAAAAATAACCGGTTCAGACGAATATAGAAATCTTCCATAAACAGGACCGAGTAATACCAAGTTCTAACGAAAAAAGTGACTAGCAAAAGCTAAACGAAGGAAGTATAATTAAAACGAATTAATATCGCAAAAAATTCCAACTCGGCTGTTTAATTAAATTTACCGTCAAATTATTTTGAAATAAAATTCGACCTAACATGTACCTTTAACAGTGCCGTGTAAACATTTTTAATAAGTTCCCACCGTCGTTAGAAGAATAGTTTACATAATAAAAACTGGTTTATAACGAATTGTCTAAAGACGGCTTGAAACCAGTTTCGCAAATATAAAACAACCGCCAATACTTATCTCGGGTAAATACACAGACAATCAGTAGCGCAAATAAATTCAACTGTACTCTAATACAAATTTTCCTTCTCGCTCGTTTTCAATCGTCCATATATCCATATACGACCCCGCACGCAATATATATATATACATATATTAAAATTTTGGAATTTCATTTTGAAATAAAATTTTTGTTTTCTAACGGCCCAAATTGAACCATCTGACCGACTAGTCCATATTCGAGCAGAATTTCTGTTTAAAGTAAACGAGTAGTGTTGAATCGGACGATGTAAATACCTAAAATTTCTTATATATGTATAAATCGCAAAACATATTTAAAATATGAAAAAAAAAAACAAAACATAAACACTATTTATTATTAAGACTGGTTTCAGAAAGCTTGGTCCATAATCATGGCGAATCAAAACCATGATTACGAAAACCAAGCCATCCGAAACTAGTTCGGTAATTTTAATAATAACAAATAGTTTTCACGTATATATTTTTTTTTTTAACGGTTCATATGTAATATCAGATTGTAAAAATTTTTTATATAGTTCATCGTGGAACAACAGATTAACACTTAAAATTTCATTCAATCATCTTTTTCGATAATTCTGTTCTATCGCCTGAAATTAGTATAGCTTTTTTCTTAATAGTCAACCCCGCACGCGGCAACTTCCGCTCATTTATAGTCTCCGAAGATCAACATTTTCCGCGAGCTATTCAAAAGTTCATGTCAAATATCACATCCGAAATGAGAGTGCCATTTTGAAACGACAAATGAGTTCTCGTTGAATGCATTCTGGCTCAAGATAAGACGTGGATAGCGTTTCTTTCGCGACACTGAAATGTTCGGGAAAGTGAACTTATTCGAAGTTGTTAACTTTCACCTTCGAAGGAAAAGTAATAAATTTTCAAAAAAGCTCTTAATAAAAAACAGGGCTGCTAAAAGCAATTAAAAAAAAAAAAAAAATTCGGTGGTACTGCCGCCATACAACGGATGAGGAGGCGGCTGATTATTCTATTCTGAAATAAGATAAACGCGAGATGGTAATTTTGTATGCGAAAATCCTAGTTCAACCGCATCGTACAGTTTAACTGTAATTAATTAGGTCGCGTTGCGAGAGGTATTTCTGGAGAAAAAAATTAAAAGAAAAAATACGACTGATGGAGTTTTAGCGGAAAAACGAACCGTTTTCGGTGATGATCACAGACCGGGAAATTTTGAACATTCATATAATTCCGCTCAGAAATTTCGGTCTAATATACAACATTTAATTGAACTTGCCGGGGCCCGGTGTCTCATACGCTGTCCAAGAACCTGTTCCGGCGAAAAACAGGTTCTAATGCAATTTCGAAATTTCGTCATAATTCCAAATTTCTCGCCGTTTGACAAATCAACTAGAGAGACAAAACCTCGATGATAGCGACGCACCTCTATTCGGTCGAAGATAAAAGAGAAATTACGTAATGTAGCCTTCGTTTGTCATAAATTATGAACATCTGACATTCCCCAGCCGTACAAATTGCCGAATAAATGAATTAAAACAAAACGAACCAGACTCTAAAAAGAAAAATGAAGGGGAGGGCAAAAATAACATTGTCTCTGCTTTTAGCGGAATTTTCACTTACGTCATTTCAAAATATTGAAAATATAACGAGACAAGTACAGCGTTGTTATCGTTGTACATAAACATCAAATTGTAACAATTGTATAACAGAAAGTCTCCTCCGGATTAACCTTCAACAGCAAAGTTTCCGTCTGTTGACAATCTTTGTCGACCTTCTTCTGAAGCGAATTATTTCACCGAGATATCAAACGTCAATTTATAACTAAATTCTATAGTCAACACACACCTGCAGTCACCATTCCAATTTCTTTTTAGCGTTCGACCGACATCCGAATATATAATTTTCTATATCTATAATCTTTTATTCGCCAGCACGCATCATGTGTAAGTTGTTTCTGGATAGTCCTCAAGTACCTTCTCTTTCGCAAATATGTGCTAGTAGTAAACCAAATTCGACGTACATTAATGATCTTATGAAAATTCGACGTACATTAATGATCGTATGAAAATTCGACGTACATTAATGATCGTATGGAAATTCGACGTACATTAATGATCGTATGAAAATTCGACGTACTTTAATGATCGTATGAAAATTCGACGCGCGTTAATAAAAATTCGCCTAACCTTTAAATCTAGCGTTTTTTGTATCGAATATCTCGTAACATTTAATCTGATTTTTTTTTCTTTTTTCTATCATGTTTATATAAGCATTTATTTTAGTTTTGAGAAAAGTGCCTTTGTTAATTAAAATTAAGTCTTCCTTAAGAATTACGGAATCTGGAGATGTTCCTATGGTAAAGCATTCAGAGAGAAAAAATTTAAATTTCGCAAACAAAACGTAGTAATGTTTTACTATTTACACTTAATGTTTTTTTTTCCCTTATTTTACATCACTACTAAAGCTTACTTTTTTCTTCGCATTCACTTTTGTCTCTTAGAACCCTTTCGAAAAATGTGTCTTCATTGTCGCAAGGAAATGCATACCCCGAAAAAAAAAAAAGATATTTATATTATTCGTGGACTTGCTTTCAGTATAACGATCCAATATTCGAAATTAAATTACAGCAGCCGTTTGTTGCCCGGTGAGAGAAAAATTCGATTTATAACATATACTCATTATCAGAATTACCTTCGTGCGATTTATTGAAATTTAATCTGATACAATTTTATTGTAAATTGTGTTTTATTTTCTTTTTAAATTTCATTTAACCTTTTTTATTTCATTTATTTTTTTTTCATAAAATAATTAAACTTTATATTTTAAATCTTGTTCATAGATAATACAAAATTTTTAGGTATACAGTTTGATCAGAAATTAACCTGGCTTCCACACATAAAAAATTTGAAAGCAAAATGCCAACGGGCAATTAATGTGATGAAATATTTAGCTAACCCAAGAACTGGCTGCAATAGAGGTAGACTACTAAAACTATATAAATCTCTTGTGCTAGCCACAATCGATTATGGAGCACCTATATATGGCCAAGCTAATAAGTCAGCATTAAAACTTTGAGACACAATCCAGACAACAGCTCTCCGAATCGCTACAGCAGCGTTCCGCACTACTCCAATAGACAATCTATGTGCGGAAACAGCTATTCCCCCACTCCACTACCGTCGATTACTCTCTACCTCTAATTTTGTTATCTCAGCTGCCCAAAACCCCAGTATACCTATATATGACTATCTCTTTAACCCAAACAATTCACCAAATCATATAATGATCAGGCACCAAAAATTGACCTGTCAAAAGTACAACACCCACCCTCTCTTAACCATATTTTCTGAACCTCCATCGTGGGTCTCTCAAATCCCTCAGATCCGATTGGATTTATCAAAACTTCTTAGACCAGCTGATAAAAATATAATCTTGGGAAAATTACAACTAATCCTCCAAGAATACCCTAACCACATCCAATGCTACACCGATGGCTCTAAAACCCAAAAAAGAGTGGCTTGTGCGTACTCTGTAAATAAAAAAATATTCTCACATCGCTTAAGCAACCGTCTATCTATCCTATCTGCAGAACTAACAGCTATCTTATTATGTCTCCAATATTTCGTACGCCACTTTCAACAAAACCTGATAATCCTGTCTGATTCTCTTACGTCACTCCAACTACTACAAGATCCATTTCCATCAAACCCAATTGCTCAGCGCATTAAAGTGATTCTAAACACTATGCATCTACAGTCTATTTCAACAAAATTCATCTGGATCCCAGGCCATGTAGGAATTCCTGGACATGATATGGTGGATTTGGCTGCCAAATCTGCCAAACTCAACAATTCAATTTCTATGCTTATTCGTCCTACTGCCGAAGACCTCAAACAACATCATAAAGAGCTAATACTCTCTATGTGGAAGCAGTATTGGCATAACATAGAAAGTAATAAGCTTCGAGACCTCAAAGAAAAGCCGATACCGTGGAACTCCTCAAACCGAAAGTCACGTCAAGAAGAGATAGTGATTACTCGGCTACGTACTGGACACACCCGACTTACTCACTCCCATCTCTTATCAAATCTTTTCCCTCCCGACTGTCCTCATTGTGGCAAAGAGGGCTTAACGGTTGATCATATTTTCACTTGCTTAAAAACAGCTCCTCTCCGACTCTCTCCCCATGTTCCTTCAAGCCGTGTTCTAGCTCTTAATGATTCCTCCAACTCCATAGATAAAACAATAAATTTCATTAAACAAGTCAAACTTTTCCATCTCATCTAATCTCATTCCCTTCCTAATTGAGCCGTGAAGCCCTCTGTGTAGCTATGTGGCTCATTAATTGAATAATAATAAAAAAAAAAAAAAAAAATCTTGTTCATACCAAAAGTGTAAATAATGCACATCATGTCGGACGAACTTAATTTTGAAGGAAGTTTAATTCGCCTTTTCCACTGTAGGCAATAGTACAGAAAAATCGCTTATTGTCGCAAATTCGAATTACCGTACTTTTTTTTTATTTTTTTTTTTAGAAAAATTCGTCCAGTTCGAAATTCTTCAAACTACAATCAGACACACTGCTTCATTACCATTATTATTTCTTTTGTTGTTGCTGTTGTTGTTGTTGTTTTGATGAGTGGAGAACATGCACACAAAGAGAAAAGAAAGAACCACGCGGAATTTTTCAGAAACAGACAACTTTACAAACAAAAAGCATAAAAATGGAAACACGGCTATTTTACACTCGAATTTAGTTCATATTCTAACTTTTCCACAATGGATTACGGTTAATTTAAAGGATTCGCAAAAAACGAAACATCGTTCTAACAGATTTAACAGGTGCGTAATATGAACGAATGTCGATTGTTTTTTTTCGATTTGTCGACACTCGGTATTACAATTTGCATCAAACGATTTTTATGTTTCAGCCAAAACTATAACCAAATTTTGTTAAAATCCGAATTATTAATCCTAAGCTAAGTAAACATATGTATTTCAAAATTTTCTGAAAATTCCAGAAAAAAAAAGAAGCGTTGCGAGCCTAAACAATGCCATAACCGCTCCCACCGGCATCATACTTCTAAAGAGAAGTCAAGACACGCATTTCAAAAAAAAAAAAAAAAAAATAGTGCCCCATGACTTATTTAAATAATATTTAAAATATTAACACAATTTGTTTGTTAAATTAGTACTTATTAATTACGAAATGCTATATTAAGGAACATAATTTACGGTTAAGCGAAAATATCGGGTGGAGGGGACGAAAAAATAATTTTAAAATGTAAATATTAACATTAAGAAGTGTAAAAATTTTAAAGTTACGATTCTCGCTGTAACAACGGGAAATCAACGATTAGCAGATCGCGGTCGAAAAAGAAAATCTCACGGATTAAAACGATGGCGTATTATCGGGGTTCTTCGCTTCTGATTAACGTTGATAATTATAATGCTGATGCATTTCGTGATTTTTATGATAGTTCTTTGTTAGCGACATATTTATGCGGCACGTGTGCCAACTCCAAAAACACATCAACACTAGAAAAATAGCGTAATCAATGAGGGAAAATCTCACCTTCCCTACAATGTGAACACACTATTATTTTATCAGTTTAATCCATCACGTTATTTTCCCGGTGTCTTTCAATTAATCCGGAATGGGATCATTAATAAATGCGGGGAAAATTATTGAAAAAACTGCTATAACCACGTGAACAGAAATCTTTAAAACAATATAATATATAATATATATATATATATGTGCGTGTGTGATCGGTGACCGTAATGAAAAAAGGTTGCAGACAGGCTCCCATTTTGATGGAGCTTAATGAAAACCGAAATAATACATTTCGGATGCGACTTTTGCTTTGACGAGAAAGAAAACATGAAAAAAGAACAAAACTGAGAAGAGTAGAAAGGCGAAAGTTAAACAAAGTTGTGAAAAAAAACTAGTCTTTAAAAGCGCAATTTTTATTATCGGACGTTAACGCAGTCGCCAATATTCTCTGCTCGACGACCTTCAGCAAGAAATGGCGCGACCAACAACTGCGTATCGGATCTCATCCGGATTACCGATAATTAGCCGTATAATCAAGTAACGACATTGTTGGTCTTCTGCCGCTTCGAGCATCAGCTGCGGGCAGCGAAGGCGCGACAGAAATATTTGATAAGCAGCGGACGAAGATTAACTAAGGAATTTGACTATGGAACAGCGCAAAAAATGAACGTGGATACTACGAGGAGTGGTTAAAATTTCAAAAAATCGACCAATAGCAAGAACAGAGGTTTGCGTAAAAAAACGTCGTTAACATCGTCAACGTCGTTAACGTCGTTTTTGTTCTGTAACTGATGAAAACAAACGAAAATATTATAATTTGCTTGTTTTAGGAAAAAATTCTCGTTCAATATGACAGAAATTTTTCTTTGTCCCTTGTTACTGCGGCCTGTTTCTCTTTCTTTTATTTCATGTTTTCTTTCGATTCAATCGCCTCTTTGACATCGAGTCAACTCGGAATCATACCAAAATGGGGGAAAAAAATGTAAAAGCGAATTCGAACAGCGGAAGCAATATCAGAAAGAATTTCTATCACCTACATATGTATATATTTCAACATTCACATAAAAAATGTCTCAAGTAGTTTACAGGAAACAATCATGTTGGTCTTCCATTCTGTTTCTAGTACCTCTCTTTTCAAAAACACCTACCGATTGCAACAACATCGAAAGGTAACATTTACGTGTCATACTACTTTTACACAAATAAAGCAACTTAATAACAGTACTGAATTAAATAATTTAGAAGCCCTTAATTATTAAATTAAAGTACCCCATCCCAATTCGATATTTCACTAACATATATGTATGTATGTATATAATATAACTTTTCTTTCAAAAAATAATACTTTAATGACTTATCAAAGTTTACACGTCAGGGGAACTTCGGAAATATGTAAAATCAGCACATTCTCCTCAGGTAATATTGAATAGTTGAAGGAAATGTATAAAAAAAATTAGTATTTTTCTTGATTTTAGATATTATTGTTAATTGTGAAATTCGATAATACACATAATGAAAAGAAGAAAAAAACATGTGTTCCGTGTAACTAAGGTAAAAAGAAATAATTTTCTAGCACATTGTGTCCTGTAGTTTGAGTAAATCTCGCAAGCATTGGTATCGACGTTGTGTTCAAATTTACTGTTTGATATATTAGGCTGAATACAGATGACAAACCCGAAATGATCTCTTTCAGTCCTTACCTTCCAATTACTAATACGATATCTTCGCGGATTTAAACGCTACCATCATGTATTTGTTTGATTTTAAAATCTTCTAAGGATATTTTCAGGTTACCATTTTTGATTATCCACCACATCAACCGCTTTCAGTGTTCGCATACTTATCCGGTTGCATTACGTGTAAAATTAACCAATCAAAATTACATAATCAATACTGTGTGCTAGAGATACGGCATAATCGAAATTGCACAATTCACTCTTGTTCTAGAAAACTATACGCAAAGTGGAAAGTCTAATTAAGAACTACCCTTCCACACTATATTTACAAACTTTTACGGATGTGCCGAAGAAGTATTCTACATGTGCAGCGCGTGTTAGAACACCTCGTCAGATGTGACTCTCCAGAGAGGTGGGGGGAACATATAAAAAGTAAACGGTTCGTTCAGAGAGCACAAATCAGGCGAAGGGATCTTCAACGACGATTTTCAAACATTTGATATAGACATCCAGAATAATCGTTGGCACATTGTATGCCGGGAAGCAACAGACGGTTAGCACCGGAAATAAGATGAGAACACGTTATTTTAAAGCCAAGGTTATAATAAAGTAAAAAGAATGATGGCGTGGCAATTACGATCGTGACTCACTCACCGTGATCACTTTTATCTCGGCAACTCGCACACCCGAGAAAAACAACCGGATAGTTTCGCTGGTATAGCGCGCGCGAGTAGTCGCCCTTCGATTTTGCCGCTGTCAAATTATGACACTATCACCGGGTATTATAAAATTTGATCATAGCGGCTAGTTCTCAAGAAAAAAAAAAAAAAAAAAAAAAAACTTTTACACTTCCCTAGGACCTCATTGGAATTCCAAATATTGTCGTTTCAGGTACGACAATTAGCAATGTTAAGACGTGCAAGATGAAACATTTCTAAGAAAAGAAAAATTTAAGCGGTAAAAAGATCACGCAACAAAAGCCCCCACCAAACACATTATAACATCCGGTCAGCTTTATAAAATAGCTAATAATAATATTCACTACTACCAACAATTAAAAAATAATCATTTACGCGGGATGTGTGGTAGTTCTATATAGATTTCTTCGTTGAGTGTATTTCGCCTGAAACCGAACGGAGTTGACATATTTTTGAAGTGCCGTTTAATCTCGTCAATTGGGAAGAAAAAAATCTGCAATGGTGTACAGAGCCTGAACGTGACGAAAAACACATCGTTACAATGTCACGGATATAAAAAAGTTAACCGATTATTATATATTGTAACCTTTTAGTTTTCTCGAAAGAACTTCGTTCAGAAATATCGAGGAGCAGAGTTAAATTGTAAGCCGGCTTTTAAGTAAAGAATTAAATATAGCAACTACTCTAGAGGAGAACTGCAATAATAACGACGGGAGGTTGGGGAAAACTTCTAGCGTTACACGTGCAGCAATGATGCATATCGAAAAATTATCGTTTTCAATTATTTAGAACAAGCAACAATAACCATTTTGGCATTTCTCAGAATTGAACAAAATCTGTACACTGTCCCGGTTTTGTTTTCTTTTTTCTTTGGCCGAAAACAAAATGGGATGAGGAGAATCAATTAGATATTCGATCTACTTGATCACGTGACGGAATCGAGCGGAGGAATGATAGATAAAGAAGGAATTGACAAGATAAAATGCAGGGTAGAATGTAGTTTCGGAATAGATAAAAATTAGGTTGAAAGGGCACTCAAAGAGGACTTGAAATCGTAGAAAAGTTCATCGTTCGAAGAGGACAACAAACAATATGGAGCAAATGTTTTTGGAAAAAAAGCTAAGCGAAGGTGGTGGTATCAAGGCATAAGAGAATAGTAGAGACGACAGTAAAAGATCAGAATAAAGGAAAACCGCAGAATTAGGTTGTACGGGCACAGGTAGATTATTAGAAAAGAACAAAGCACAGATGTCGAACAATCTAGAATGGAATTTTTTGGTAAAGAGGAAGCAGTTTCACAACCTAGGATTTTAGAACGAAAAACAAAAAACAAAAAACAAGAGGAACCAGCACACACATTATGACCGTCCACCGACAACATTACAGCAAAAGCCACGGTTCGCCGTCGTCGTTCTAATAAACCAGTGTTTGTTTTTAAAGTGGAATGAAAATATTCAATTAAATTAAGGCTTTGATTCCAACTTCTCTCCCTTAGACTAAATATTTTGTCGCGGAATTCTTTTCGATAAAAAAAAAAAAAGTTTCACCTAAATATTATAAATGACGTGTGATACATAATTAATGAGAGCTACATGTTCGTATAAATAAAACGAAAAAACTAAGTTTACACGTGTTTTCTGAACTTTGTGTATATTTTGCAACAGTACTTATTATTAAATACGCTATTATATTGCTATTATTCCATAATGCATTTTAATGAAACATTCTTAATAACAACTTTTGTTTCATTTATGAATAATTCACAGCCATGTGCTATATTTTCTAATGTTTTATATTACATTCCGTTTTTTTTTTTAATAATCGCACAACAGTCATACTGATTTACGATGTTATCCCATTATTCAACGTCGGCGGCGAACCGTGGCATTTTGTGTTGCGTCGCTGAGGGGAAAGCGTGCCGCGGCGAAATATAGTTTCGGCAAATCGTACTCGCGACAAAACGTATGACCGTACACATAAGCAAGGGCTGTCGTTTATAATCGATATTAATTACAAGTGTCCAGATAAGAAGTAGAACCAATCCGGGGGGGGGAGGTACTGACTGACGCGAAATGACACGCCAAAGTGCGTGTGTGTCTCTATTATCATCAACTATCAGCGACATTTATGTAACTCACTCTGACGTCGCAAGTCCTCTGATTTATTGAAATTTACGATTATTCGATAATTGAAATAAATTTGGAAAAGACGTTGTTTGCGAATTTTTTAACAATTTAACTGTTATATAATAATTTCAGTTTATAAAACACCAAAACGATATTCATCGTATCGCTACTCTTCGTTCTAGTCGGTTTAGGTAAGCAAATTAACGAGGGGTACATAAATTGTCCTAGCTACTAACACAATTTTGAGCACAATCGAGAACAATTTTTTGTCGATTACGTCTGATCCTTTTTCACGAAACTTACACCGCCCAATACAATCGAAACTGACCAAAAGTAGGAAGACGCGGATGCCAAAAGCCGCGTACATCTCCACGTTTTCCGGGCACGCTTCAAGGCTGACGACGCTCTTTTCCTCAGTGCCCTTATTTATTCTTATTCGTTTTTCGTTACCACGCAAGATTGTCCGAAATAAAAAAAAATATTCCTTTTCAGCTCCCTTCAACTGGAACCGTTTGCTGCGGGGGGCGAGGTTCAGTGCAGACGGTACTTTTACGATTAAAATCTCTAGCCTAATTAAAACCCTAGTGTTTTTGCATTCCTCGTAACTAACCTAAAGACATTTCTTAAAATTAAATCAAAACAAACAAAAGAGCCCCTCCGACAACGAAAAAATTATATAATGATTATATATATATATACATATATTACTTTCCATTTTTCACTTTTGTTCGCCAATCTGCACTTTTCAAATTCCTTTAAGCCCCCGAATTTCAAATGACTTTTTCGGAGTTCTGAAATAAAAAATTACCTCAATAACCAGCAACCGGATGAATTTTTCATCGGAACCATAGAAAAGAACTCCGCCGATCGCGTAAGTAATTAGAACTGCTATTTCTTCACCTTAATTTATCATTATCTCGAACTAACAACATCCGCTAATATGTTAATCAGACAGCTTTCTACGCTGCGTTCATTGAAAAGTATATCTCGCTATTTCAATTCGTAGCATCTTCCAAGTGTAAAAAACGCCGATGAAAAGCTTGATAAGAAGTAGGAAAAAGAAAAAAAAAAGGGGGGGGGGATACGGCGGAGAAACGTGTTAACTGTTTTGGAAGAATTAAATTAGCGTTAACAAGTACCCGCGCGAAAATTATATTTACTACCTGTCTAAAAAGGTGTTGCTCCGCGTTTTTGAAAAAATTATCGTCTTCGTTTAATTTTGTAAAAATTCGTTTTAATCCGACAAGTTGCAAAACAACGACGAACACATTTTTAGCTTGTAATGAAAACGGGAAAAAATTGAAGGGCCTGATTTCGCCTACAACGAAACCGTTCTTGGAAAATCAACATCGGCCCCCTTCCGTTCCGGGTGTAATGTAATTCTTTTCCTCTACGGTTAAACAGTACGCGCAGTAGTGATAACACAGCACGTCACAGCTGCATCGAGAGACGCTAGTTTTACAGTGTAAACACAATAATAAAATAATTACAACCAGCGCAGCCGGCAAAGTTTTGTTCTGCGAAAGCGAAACCCTAGAGTGGCAATCTGATAAAGTCACACGACAAACTAGACACTTTTTTAACTTTCCCGAGACGAAAAACAAGATGGAAATTGTCGAAATTTGCCATTTTTTTTTTCTCTCTCTCTAAAGAAATTTCAGTCCGACTTTATCAGCAGCCCCGCCAGAAATTCGCAGTTAGTTAAAAAATTCCTCCGCGCTCGTTGAATTCCTGAGAATTTCCGTTTCGCGCCGCCAAACTCTACACCAGTTTCTGCCGAAAATGTCGGAATTTCTAATTGAATCTCCCCGCCGGCGGCTACCCGATAAAATGGCACACATAGAATAGGACACGCAAGTCTTCCCCCTGAAATTTCCTCGAACCAGCCCCGATATCATACGAGACACGCTCTACAACATATGCCGTGTTTTCCCCCCCTGTGCTGAAAAGAATATCGCTTCAAGCTGGAAAAGCCGAAATAATAAAATCTAGAAAAATCTAGAAAATCTAGAAGGCGGCGATTGATCAAGCAGATAGAGGCTCGACGCGATCACTGACCCCTTTAATAGTGCAGTGGCCGCGCGGACTATAATAGTAGTCCAGCACTTTTGTTTTGTCCGGCAATTTAAGGTTGCGTGAATTTGGGTGATGAGGTTTTTGTTACCTCCCTATGTCCTGTGTTAGAGTGTGACGCATAACATGTCGTTGTTTTTGTTAACAGTTTCCGCATACTTCTTAAGTTATTTCACATTTTTCCCTACGGTCTACAATAGTAGTCAGCGCGACCAGTAATAGTGGTTGCGGTTTTGTATTACGCGTCGAATGTTCCTGTAATTTTGGCACGAAGCCGTGTGAAGTTATAAATGTGTTTTATCATATTATTATTTTTCGAGTCGCTTAGTAAATAAATGATTTAAATTTGTGAATTATTTTGTACTTTTTCTTGTCATTTTTTTACTTTGTGTAGTGGAAAAATAAATTTTGTTTTTTTATTTTTAATCGTTGCAAAAGGTGATCCGAGTCTCAGTGAAGAACAGATCTCACTCCGCTTTAATACGTTTTTTTTTTTGTTTTTTTCTTTTTCTAATACAAAATATGAATTACGCACTTAATAAAAAGTACGCAAGTTTTCTATGTTCCAAGCAAGAATAAATCAGTTATTCTGATATCATCGAGATGAATTTTGACAAAAATATCGATCAATATATAAACGAACCAAAAAAAAAAAAAACCCTGAAATATGCGGTGTTCATCTGTTGGATAGAATGTATAACCAGTACGATGTATCTAGAAATTACCGCCGTTTGGCCACTAACAGTATTTTTCAATATCTTCAATATTGGTGGAATCTCTCAATATATATATATATATATATGTGTGTGTGTATATGTATATATAATAATACTAGTAATATTATACACAGAAAAAATTGATGAAACCAGCTATTGAAAAACGAATTAACCAGCAGCAGATGGTACACAGGTAAATCAAGGAACATGGTCTCAGCAACTGCTGAAGCTCTTGATAAAGATGAATATACTACTACTCCTGATGAGGCAAAGAGAAGAACACCGGGTGTCGTTGTTATTTATGTAGTCGAGCTAAAAATAAATCAATAATCGTGTCATAAATGTGCAAAATGTATATATTTACCAGTGGCCAAGTAGTGTGTAATTCTCTAAATTGTAAGATAATTTGCTCACGTTTATTCAATTTTTGTATATTTTCACCATACCTTACTTCATTTTTTAATTTATCTGTTATTCATGTTATAATCTTACTCGTAGTATTTATAAATACGAGTTTTATATTGTTAAAAACTGCTAAGATAAGCACAAAAAATGAATAAAAATCGCTATAAAAAAAAAAAAAAAAAAAAAAAAAAGAACAATATTTAGTCTATTACGGACCTTTTCCGAAACACAGAGTTCTTACAGGTGTGCCCGGCGCTACTATTAATTAATTGTCTATGGTATGTAAAAGACTATAGAAGATTCGTACAATGTTACGAAAACGAAAGTAACAGAACAATGCGGAAAGAGATGAGTAATATGAAAATAGAGCAGATATAATGCTTGCCGAGTAATAATGTAGAATATTAGGGAATTTCCGGGACTTGTAAAATTCGCGGATACTGGTGCCTTTTTAAGGGGCTTAATTATTGGGGGTAAACCAGAATGGGGCGGCGAGGTGGACCGGAGAAACAGAATTTCGAGGGCCGGTAAGGACCGAGAAAAGGAAGAAGAGCAGAGAAAAATAACCGCGAACAGAGTATTTAAAAGAGCGACCGAAAGCAGCGGTCAAATTTAATCTTCTTTTCGCTGCTTTTACATTTTCGTTGCGGTCTGCAGAAGAAGATAAAGCGATTTCTAACACGGGCCGTTGTTCAAAAGACGTAAAATGAAAACTCTTTCAATACGCCATCATCCATCATTAAATGCAGATGAATATTCAACGTGACAGTTGTGGCATGACAAATACGGGGATCGGGGGAAATCTCCGAAGATGGGAAAAATGTTTAAAGACGACTGTTCGCGTCTGGCGGTTTTGCGCGACGAGGAAGCTGGAACAACGACAACGGCTTAAGTGCAAATTGGCGCTTTTAGTTAAATCTCATTTTGGCGCGCAAACATCCTCAACGTGAAATGAACGAACAGACTTCGATAAAACTCGTTGCTCCAGATATACTCTTTTCTCATATAAACCTCCCCCCGGAAGCAGTACGACACGCGTGCAAAAAGTACTAGGCGATATCTAACGGCAAAAAAGCGACGAAACTAAAGCAGCACGCAGGGGAGACACTATAGAAGAAATCAGAGTCGGCCTTGAAACGGATACGTAAATGTCATCAGCCTTGGCGAATAAAGCGCATTTTATCCTGTTCCGTTTCAAATGTTTTTCCTCTGTTCTTATCTTCGAAAAGCCGGCAAACGACATAATATATGCTCCGCCGGGGAAAAGGAGGAATTTACGAGAAGAAAAATCATATTTTCTCAACTCCCCCCCCCCCCCCCCCCACCACAAGGATGGCTAAAAATTGATTCCACAACGAACAAACATGTACGATCTCATCTTTCGCGCGCCAATGCACACACTCTGTACGTGCTTCGAAGGTTGTTATTTCCGACATTTTTTCCGTTCGCGTTCGACTTCTAATTTTGACAACTTTTACGATATCCGCCGAGACATCTTCCGTTCGCTCTCAAATTGCCGATTTACAGATTTCTTTAAAATAAAAAATGAAAACTGTCCCCGATGATGGTTCTTCAAAAACACAGGAGACACGAGCGCTGTAAAAAAAAAAAAAAAAAACACATAACGAGACGAACCTTTCGTTTATTAAGTCCGATATTTACGATGATTTGTAAATTATGGAAATAAAAAATCTCCACAACGGCTGCTGATGAAACGATTTCAGAGCTTTTACGTTTCCAAAGTCAGGACTGTACTGCAAAGTTTTATCCACAGTACCCGCACACTCCGGTTACAAGTCGTCGTCAGCCGCTTTCGGATTTTGCCCACACGTCGACACGTTTGCGGTAGCTCTCCGTTTTCGCTGATCTAATCTGACAAAACCACGTCGCGATTACCGGTCGTATGCACACGTTTATTAAAATAAAATCCAAAGTCTCGAATTGGATTTTAATATAAGCAATAAACTGTTTACTCGTAGCAGTACCAAAAAATTGCACAAAATACTCGCAGTTTGACAATGAAGACTTTTACAGCAATCGTTAAATGTCACTTCTCTTTAGGTATTCCGCTAGCCGCTGCAATATTATCGTTTGTTGATTTCGACAGTGCGGTTTTTACCTTTTTCCGCTAGGTTTCAACGAAAATCCGGAACTACGCTAAGTTCACTTCGACATAAACCGACGGCGCAAGGAACTATCAAAAGAATCGCGGCGCCATTCTCACCGTTAGCGCTGCAGCGTTCAAAGAGGTTCAACTCAACGCTACGTCAATAAATAATCGACGTAAACACTGGCGCATAAAGATGTGAAAAAGCAGCTTACGAAGAAGATCGACGGTCCGGTTAAAATTCAATTTTTCCGACGGCCACAATAGCACATACATATGTAAACTCCTCGATATAGTGTAGCGCCACGTGTTTAACTGTAAACGGACTTTGTAAAGTGGAAGAAAAACAACAACTTTATAATGAATCTGAAATAAACCATCCAAGCGTGATAGGCAGTGTAATAAAGTAAGGTAAAGAAAATATCTGTTCGATTTTTTGACCGTATTTCGACTATATTTCGACTGTATTTCGACAGTATTTCGACTATATTTCGACTATATTTCGACTATATTTCGACTATATTTCGACTATATTTCGACTATATTTCGACTGTATTTCGACAGTATTTTGACGTATACAGACGTGTAGAGAGGGGAGAAGAAGTCGGTGACGTTTTTATAATTTGAAAATTTAATGCGTTATTATTTACCGGCCATTGCGATGTATATATTAAATAGTTTCGTTCTACTCTCTGAAATATTTCTCAGCAACGTGTTGCTAGTACGTTTAAAAACGTTATAATCGACAAAATTTATCACATCCTTCTTGTTCCGCGTGAGAAAGAACAAAAAGTTATATAATCGCGGTAATTGAAATTTTCTTGTTCGGCCGATAATGGCGACATGCGCTCGTACTCTGCTCGATGATTCTTTCGAATAATAATAATAATAATAATAATAATAATAATAATAATAATTATGCGTAAATTATTATAATAAAGCGGTCATCGGATATTACCAATCCCTCTACTAAAGAGAGATAGATATATATCGAATAGCCGACGACGGTCGTTATGACGACTAGCGGCGAAGATGAATCTCCGATGCAGGATGAAGAGAACGAGGAGACCGGACTTCTGGTGAACGATAAATACCGTTTGGTGCGGAAAGTCGGAAACGGATCGTTCGGTGTGATTTACTTCGCGGTTCACGTTACCAGCGAACCGGACGACCGAGACCAACCGGAACCAGTAGCGGTGAAACTGGAACCGTCCGGTACGAAACGCGCTCAGCTACCGTTCGAGGGTAAACTGTACCGAATACTACGAGACGGCGTTGGGATCCCGAAAGTATTGTGGAGCGGTCGAACCGGGCCGTATAACGCGCTGGTCATGCAATATCTCGGGCCGTCGCTGGAGGATCTGTTCAACTTCTGTTCCAGGCGATTCAGTCTGCAGACGACGCTGATGCTGGCCGAGCAGATGATCGATCGCATCGAATTCGTGCACAGCAAATCGATCATACATCGCGACATTAAACCGAACAACTTCCTGATGGGCACCGGGTCGGACTCGAACAAAGTGTACGTCATCGATTTCGGACTGGCCAAATTTTACCGCGACCCGAACACCAACCAACATATTCCCTACCGGTCGGACAAGGGTTTAACCGGAACCGCCCGTTACGCGTCCGTCAGAAATCACAGAGGCAAGGAGCAGAGCAGGCGCGACGACCTCGAAACCTTAGGGTACGTTCTGATCTATTTCATAAGAGGTCGTCTACCGTGGCAGGGCTTAAAGATCAGCGACAAACGAGAAAAGTACGATAAAATCCGTCAACTGAAGGAATCAACGCCGATCGACGACTTGTGCAAAGGGTGTCCGAAAGAGTTTTGCGACTACATCTACTACTGCCGCAATCTCAAGTTCGAACAGACGCCCGACTACCTTCACCTGAAGACCATCTTTCGCGAACTCTACCGCAACAAGAATTTCCAGATGAACGGCCTGTTCGACTGGAAAGTCATCTCGCAACCGAACAACCAGAATAATCATAGACAGAAGATAATCGAACGCGGACCCAGACGAAATACCGCCACCCGCTAATTGTACGTCTACGGAAACATGTTAACCGGCATTTAATCGGTGAAATTAACACGCTCCATCTAGCTGCTACAACACGGCAGAGTTCCTTCTTTCGCTAAACGCGCTCCCTCGAAAAACGGTCAAAATTATTCGTAATAAATTTTAATCATTCTCCGCTCGTTTTTGATCACGCTTATTTTCTCGTCACATTACGAGACCGTGAATGTAAACCCCGAAACACTCGAATCTTCCAAGCTGCTCATCAGAAGGTTTATTTTGAACATTACCCGGAAAAGCGTGTATTTCAGCTGAAAAATCTGTACATCTTTTCTTTTCGTCAATTCAATCGGCAGCTTTTAACCTTCGACTGGTCTTAAGAGTCGGCCTGAAATTAAAATCAAAGACGGGCGTAAATGCGTAAACATTAAAATCGGTCTAAATGCCGCCGAACTTGGCGCATCCCGAGCAGACCCTGTTGAAACGTTTATCTTAAACCTTTGTAGTGGCAATCGTTTTTTTACGTACTTTTAAATCGCTTTTCTACGATTTTTTTTGCTAACTTTTTCGAATTTCAGGCGTCTTCGTTTTGACTTTACAATTTCTTTCTGAGCGATAATTTAATTCCTTTTGTAAAATCCCTCCGGAGCGATTTGTATGTGCTCTCTTCTAGACTACTGTACGAGCTATTAAAAGTGCCTACATGACAATTCTCCATGCAATAATAACGGTAACCAGAGTTTAATAATGTAAGTTACTGTGCAACAGTAACGATGATAGTAGACGACTTTCCTAGAAAATATTGTAAACTAACTCTGCTCTCTATAGACGGCTGTTTTATATTCTATCGAGTAAGCCCCGTTATTTTCCCCCTCTATTTATTAACGTTATTATTATTGTTAATCGGATGAATTAATAATAATAAAAATCCAAGTGGGAATAAAAGATTAACCCGCCTAAAACCATATCAATATATTTAAAATCGGCGTTAAATTCAGTGCGTTTCATTCCTGCCGACGTTTATTTATAGATACGTTATCATACACCACATGCTCCTACTACTTCAAATGCGCGTTTATTTTGAGACAATATCTTCAAAATGATCAATTTCTGCCATTTTTTTAAAGTGTTGATTTTTACATGTATAAATTAAAAAGCAGCGAGGTATTCCTGGATAAAAACTGAATTACATATGTTTGAGAGTAAAAATCATCGGCAATACTAAGAAAAACGTCTTTAAATTCCGCAATTTTTTAAAGGGATGCGACAACACTGTGGACATTAGACCAGGAAAATTTCAGTGTAAGGCAGCGAGATAATATTCTAAGCGAACGAAGGACAATTAACTGTAACCAACTACGTCAATTTCGAGCGGTCATTAAACATAATCGGAATTGTTTTTTACCATTATCAGTTTCTTTAAAACAGCGACCATATATTCTCGTTAGCCAGACATTAAAAACTGCAACCCGACTCCCGCCAATGGAAATTGCTCATTTCATTCATTCCATTTTATAATATTTCTGCGGAAATACCGCGATGAAATCCGCTTAAACGTAGCATACCTCACCACACACCGATCGATTAATAGACAGACAACCAGTGTTCAGATAATGTCGAGTCTTATTTTCGATACTTATAAAATCAATGAGAGATGCTCTATTATCGCTCAAAGTTCAAGCCGGTTAACGATTGGAAAGTCGGGAAATGCTTTTTCCTTGAAGATACTCTTCTGTACTAAATAATACACGGCATAAAACTACAAGAAACTGAAACATGAAAAGGAAAACCTTCTACTACTTAATTTATTATTTTCCGGAACGAAAGGCAACGAAAAAAAAAATATAAATGTAACAGTTGCATTTTTGTGTAACAGATAATTTTAAAAACTGAAAAATCCATTCACAAAATGTAATTTTAGTTTTATTTTCTACGTTTATTAATTTTTTTCCTTCTAACTTATAATATATTGACTAGGAAATACCAAAAATTAACTACCTACCTCGCTAAGAAGGTATTTTTCTTCGTTTTTTTTTTTTTTTTTTTTTTTTCCATAATAAATTAACCTACATTTTTCAGATTTTTCCAGTAAAAACTGTGTTCTTTTTTTAAACATCGATACAGTTTAATCCGGTTAATAAAATCTCGAATCATTTTACATCTTTACTTCTTGCTAAAAAATTAATAAAATACGTGGTCATAATTTGTTTCTTTTTTTTCTTTTAATTACTAACATAATAACATGATTTGTTTTATCTGTATAAAGAATGTACAGAGAATTTTGCAATCATTTTTAATTTTTTCTAGTATGTTCTATGTAAAGCTTAGGTATTTCTGTATCTTTTTCAAATCCCCGGACACTTTTTAACAATCCCGCGATGATTTTTTTTTCTTTTTTTTTTTCTTTTTTTTTGGCCCAGCAAAAACCATTTGGCCACCAACAACTTCTACAAATAAGCTAGACTAACAGAATAGTGTGTATAGATAAGTAGATTGAATCCTAAAATGTCATGGAATAAGAGCAAAGAGTATCGTTAGCAAATAAAATTCGAGCAAACATGGCCGCAATGATGTAACATAGCCTACGTATGTCGAAAAGAAGAATACGAAATTAACACTGATAATTAAACGTTTACAATACAATTTGAACACACATGGCCGCAATGATATGACATAGTCCACGAGTGTCAAGAAGGATATGGAATTAACATTGATAATTAAACGTTTATAATACAATTCGAACACACATGGCCGCAATGATTGACATAGTCCACGAGTGTCGAGAAGGATAGAATATAAAATTAACACTGACTATATCACATCCCGAGTGCAACAGGTACCGGGGTGCGACTGGATAGCAGCAGGAATAAAATTCTTCGACTTGCAATTTTTCCTCATAAATACTTGCCTGTTGTACTTTATCGCCCCCTCCCCTTATCAGAATTAACTCCAATGATATGATAAAACTATACCAGCAACCATCGATAACGGCTTTGTATAAATTGAATAAATCGTATAGTAATAAAAAATGACTAGTTGCGTCGTGTGACCACCAAAAGGCGAAAAAAACAAAACAAATTAAGAATTAGCAAAGTTCTTCTTCTGATAACGTTTCTAAAACTAAAATAATTTTCAATGTGTCGACTGTCTGTTGGGTCTCTTTTTTAAAAAGATTTCTTTTGCGTTGGGCTTCATTTGGATTATTCGCAACTTTAAAAAAAAGAAAAACAAAAAATTTATTCGGAAGGATGCAACAAATCAACAGTTACTATCGAATGAAAATAAGAAAAAAGTATTATGCTTCGTAATGGTTTGAACGCAAATCCGTTGAAATTTATATAATGACATACCGGCGTGGAGGAAAAGCTTTCATCGCTGATGCTTTTCAAGTATTTTAATTTAGCGAAAACTCATTCTAGTTATGCTGCTCTATAAGTGAGACCGCGCCTTTTTTTCTTTGAAATTGAAGCCGCCAACTTAAATGAAATGCAAACATCTACGTTAGCGCAAAACGCGTAATCAATTTATTAGCGCGCAGATTAATATTTCTATTATTTTAAAAAGTCCTTCTCATAGTACCTTTACGAGCTGCTTCTGTTCCGTACCAAAGAAAGCAACGACGGAATTGCGTACATACATGCATACACGTAGCATAGGAATCGCTCTGCGTCTCAGGTCCAGCATTATTTTTTAGCGTGGTTGCCAAAGTGAGATATACGTACGTGTTACAAATGTCGCTACCGAATTACAGCCTTCAGGACGTATTTTCTTTGTTACATGCACCATCCAACGTGTGCCATATCTAATAATGTGATACCTTACGATTAGTACATCTTTCTCCACGAATTATTCTGACCTACGTTTTTTAACAGTGTTTAAAACAACGTTGTGACTAAAGAGCTTCCCCGCCAACGATCATACGTAGAGAAAAAAAAAACCCAGGCCGAATTTCATAAAGTTCTTTCCAATCCCCAGTTAATTACACCGAAGCTGTCTAGAAAGTAATTGAATAAATTCTGTAACGTAAACTCTTCGATAATTATAACTAAATAGCCTAGAAGACCTGGGGTGGTACAATTACCGTTAATAATTAGGTGTCAATACGTGCTACATACGTCTAGTACGATGATTGTGAATATATTTAACATCAGACTCCTCCGGAAGGTAATGCAACAGAAATATCTCTGAGTTTTTTGAAATACGCCTGAAATTTACGTCGCTGATTACACACCTAAAATGGGCATGGGCATAGGCATACTTCACCTTCAACCCTCTTAAGCTTCGAAGTCTTAATAGTTTTCAAGTTTTTAACCCGAATCGATGATACGTTGAGACCCGTGCATCGTTTACATTCAAATTTTTTCATACGCATGATGGTGAGAAAAGTAAATGTAACAGAATCTGCCTAATGCGGAACTGCTGCAATGATCGCGGTCCTAGTAATTGGAGAATTAGCGAAGACGAGTAGAAGTGATTAAAAATAAAATAACCGTTTAGTATTTCCGCGTCAAAGGCAATGGGAAAGATGCGCACTATTATACGCGCGTGGATATATATCGATGAATTGGACTAGGCAACAATTACGATCGGTAGTTTTTCAAGTATGGTCACATGTAGATAAAACGACTATACACGGCGAGGAGTGCATTTGGAATTCACATTATACACGCCACATTTTTAGTACAAAACATTAACTAGGACGACCTAGAGAGCATACCATTTTCTGTGGCAAACGCGCTACTACCATTGCACGAGGCGACGATGGGGTATTTAAAACACTGTTTAAAGAAATTCGGGACTTTTTAATATAAGCAGAACTTCAATTTTACCTGCGAATTACACCAAGTTGCCTGCAATTTATTCGTACGGTGTGTGTGTGTGTGTGTGATACAATATGATCATCATTACGGTAAAATTAATAATGCCTCGATAATTATATAGTATAAAATAAAAAAGAAATAAAAACACACACACGTAAAACATCAAGAATTACTGCCGAAACTATATACAAAGAGGTAAAAATTTCGGTCTTTATTAAAATCGCATTTTCTTTAGTCGACGCTAAGATGTAGAGTGCATTCATTTCGGATTAACCCATTCCGTCTGAATATTCTCTCGAGTTTCTTTCCCTTCTGTACACATTCGAATAATAATTTATAAATATTTACCAGCGAGGGTTATTTTTTGTAACTGTTCGTAGACACGGTGACATCTCAGGGCTTTTCAGCCGGACAAGAATATTCAAGAGAATACAGCTTGCACAAAGAACCTTCCGTTCGCGCTGTTCTAGTAAATCTGACATTTCGTTCGCGTCAAAAACGCTCTCAATTTCAACGCTTCTCATCCGCTTTGACAATGTGTCCAAAGCTTCTAGAGAGAGGGAGAGGGAGAGGGAGAGGGAGAGGAAGAGAGAGAGAGAGAGAGAGAAACGAAAATTTCCGGAAAACCCGAATTCTGGAAACTACAAACATACCATATTATAGAGGGTCGATATGGTACATCAGTGTATATGCATAAAATTATGTATAGAGATAATTTAGTTATCGATAAAATAACAAAACATTCCCAACTGCCGCTGGAACCGTATCCCTACTCGGCGTATCATTCGCAAAGTTCTACTCGACCGATGATACCCCACGCTCCGACAGAAGAGAGAACGCGATAAATATGAAAAAAAAAGTGAGCGGTCAGGACATTAAGAGCAAAAAATGTTAGTTTTAAAGAGATTACTTGTACGAATGCTAACGGATTTTCCGACTTATTTATTTATTTTTTGTTTAAAGCAATACCGGCGTATACATAAAAGAAAACGAAAAAGAAAAAAAAAACAGCTGAAAATTACGTTTCCGTAATACTACCTAAATCAGGCTCGTCTTCCGGGAAAAAGTAAAGTGGCAAGGCTGAGAGCCACGAAGAAGGTCTCGACGACGGTCTACTGCTGGAAGACGAAGAACCCTTCGAATTAGTTCGACCGGATCGTCGTTTAACAGCGTCAACGTTCGAAGAGGTCGCGGACCCGGTAGACGTGACAGTCGACGACGAAGTCGACGTCCTCGGTAACGTATCATCGGACGGTGAGAAGTACGGCTTTTCGAACAACGGAAAGAACTCCTTGCCGAAACTGTGACATCGATCACGAACCATCGTAGGCAAGTCGCCGATACTTCCGTCGAGATCGTCCGTGCCGCAGCCGCCAACGCCGCCGGCGTATAAATCGCCGTCCAAGCCGCTGACCGGATTGCTCAGAGCTATCGAATTCCTCCTGGAGCCGAACATGGCCGGGTTAAAATTGACAAACTCCCATTCGACGCTCTTCGAGCAGCCGCTATTCCGACCGGCAGCGCCGCTCTCGCAACCGGCGGCGACGCTACTGCCGCCGTCCAGTGTCGGCGTTGGCGGCGGCTGCCCCGCTGCGCCGCTACTGTCGCTGCTGAAGAACTGCTGCTTGAAGGCGTATTTCTTCCGGCGCAGTTTCGTCTTAAAGCTGGACATGCGGAAATGGTCCGAAGACGTGAACCACATGATTCGCGCGCAGACGTTCACAGTTCTATTAAAAATAACCGGAAAGAAATCGCACGTTCGACCTTCCCATTCGCGTCCGCACTCAACGTAGACGCGTACATTTTTTTTCTCCGAGCGGAAAAACATCAAAACGCAACAACAAAAGCGCCATTATTTCGGCGAACCAAACACGAATTAGCAGTTGGCGCGCGATTTAAACAATTTCGAAAAATACTACACGCACGGCGCACGAAAACTGAAGTGAAAAAAAAATCGAAAGGAAATTTCCGAGGGAAAAAGGATCGGCGCGCATGGTTACAAACGGAGACGCGAACGAACAAAAGAGGATAACACGGCCGAAACCTCTTCACGAACCGAACACATAATGACTCGCCGTGATAAACACCCGCACATCGCGCAACACAGACGTGCAACATAAAACCGAACCATCCGACAGTCGCGTCACCGATAGCATCTGACATCGCCGCTCTCGCTGCCGCTCCCAGTCGCTATGTCCGATTGCGCGCGTGTGCCCGGACGCGCGCGTTCGTGCGCACGTGTGTGCCTGCGCCACGAAACGCGTGTAATACCGGCTGTCGAGTTTCGGCGAACAACTGGTCGCGGCCGTCGACGACGACTGCCGCCCTGACCGACTACGGTTAACATTCGACAGCCGCTCACGATCAGTGATTCCCAACACGCCGAACCAGCACCGCGCCACAGCAAGCATTCTGCATCGGCCGGGAAATCTGATTCGTTTCCGCCCTGACCTCCACTGCGAGGACGCATGCTTCGACAAGGAAAAGCGTCGCGCTTCCGAACACAGTCTCAAAATCAACACGACTCAAGAGACAACTATCTTCTTTCGGCTTCCATCTTTATCGTTTCGTCGGTTTTTAGCGAACCCGCGAAGAAACATTCCGTCGAGAAAAGTTCAGAAAATGGCGCGAAAAATGGAAATAAGGCTGTAAAATTTCTGTAGACGGAACCGTCTTTAATTTTTTTTTTTTTTTTGGTTTTGGAAGTAGCCGGTATGCCGTGCACTGTATTATTTGGTTCAGTATCAAAGCCGTATGATAAAAAAAGCAGCTGTGCCCATCTTCAAAAAAGTCCGAGTAGAAATTAACATTATATTTCGTAATATATATGTATATTGTAATCGCAACCTCGAGTAAAATTCGTCTCCATCGTTGTTTTTGATTTATTAATATAACCCTGATTAGAGATGAATTCTTGATTGCCGTATTTATTTACTCAGTAAAACTGTTTCAGTTCGCTGAACCGCCACAGTTATACGACTTTAAAATAATATCCATTTTCTGATGATAATTAAATCACGGTATAATAAATATTTCGGTCATTCCATACACGAAAGAAGGAGAAACAATTCAAATACATCTATATATACATATATGTATATGTATATCTTTCAATAAAGCTCAAAACGGAAACACCGTAAACGATAGGAAGATAAAATTATTCCCGAGATTCCTCAACGCCTCGATTATCATTATATTCCAAAGGCGAAAAAACGTCATTACCAGGCGCCCATATTTAACTTCAACTAGACTAACTTCTGTTCAACCGGTTCACACTCTGATCCTTTTTTTTTTCCCCTTTCAGACGCATCGTCCCTTATGCTACGCTGAAGGTCGAACGTTGTACAATTAAAAACAATTTGCGATTAATTAGTCGCAGTCTAAGAAAACATTTTTTCTCGTACAAATCAAAAGCAATTACTCTGGTCGTTATCTGACGCGGCACACCCATTTCAGATTGCGAATATTCTCAAGTACCGTACTATTTATACTCGACAACAAAGGGCTTCGTCTCTATCAACCGACGACGCCGAACAATTATCGAAAATGAAAACAAAAAAAAAAAAAAAAAACGAATAAAAATCTCATGTCAGCCGCTTATGCAACAAAACGTTGCAGAAGAATATAGAGCGCAGTCACGCGCACTAGTACTCGAAACGGATCAAACGACGGAGGACGTTGCAATAAAATGCAATTAGCAGGAACAACCGAACGAAAACACTATCGAACGGAACGACTTGAAAGACTAAAGATAGAACAGTAGGAGGTCAGCAGAAAAGCTATGTGTACACATAGGCAAGAGGGTGAACTGTGTCAGATGAGGACGGGAAAAGCAGCCTGTGCAGTAAATAACGACTGGCGATACATCGATGTGAACATATTTACCGTTTCAGCGCCAGTTTAATGTCCGTAATATGTTGCTTGTTGAAGGCTAAATGGCGAATTAATCGCTTTGCTGAAAGTGAAACATGGCCCGACCTGAAGACAAAAAAGTCCAACTGCACTCAGCTGCCATTTGTACGACCGCGGCACGTCCACTACCTATTTTCGAAATCACAGCTGCTGATAGTGTCGAAGAAAAAACAAATATTTCCAAACAAAAACTTGACCAGCACCGATCAATCGCTGCTCCGGACAATATTATTAAAATCAAGACGATGGCTCTGATGGCAACGGATAATTTACCAACTTCTGAAGAACAATCGAGTACGGCGGCATTTAGCGCACTTCTGAGCGATAGTAAATTTACACAATAGATTATTAAAAGCTCCCTCTGCTAATAGCGCGCAGCGACGCTAGCCGCGCCTAATTAATAACAAATAAGCATCCTGCCTTTATGAGGAAATTCAAAATCAATCTCCGAACAATTAGCAAAAAACTGGCAACACACTTCGTTTCCGTATGGGTACAAAAAAAAAAGTCTTTTATGTCGATAGAATTTTCGACACCCAAAAAACAAAAAAAATAAATAAAAAGTCTTTTAAACTAACCGTTGAAATTAAATTACTAATGAAAAGACTGCGTGTTTTTAAATAATTACATTCAAAACAAATATATACATATATTTTTATATATATATGTGTGTGTGGTGGGGGGGGGGGGGGCATTTTTATGGAAGAAGTAATATGAAAAATCACATATAATATTTTTCTGTACCGATTGCATTTACCTAAAAGAAGCCCCCCCCCGCGCGCCGACAAATTAAACAGATCTGTAAAAGTCGTTGATTATTATCATATAAAAAGAAATTTCATCGTAACGTTTACTTGACCTTGTATTCTGAACAAAGGCGCGTAAAATTAGCTCCTGGAATTTTTGACCTAAACTTTTGCTATCGCAGAGCTTTCGGAAGACTCTTAAGGAAACCGCGAGCTTACGAGCAGTAAGGATGGGTGACAGGAAATACCCCCTCCTCCTCTACGATTCTTAAAAAATGTTTACATCGTTTAATATTACGTTAACCGAAAAAACACTAACCAACCGGGAGGGACTTTATCGAATTTTTAAAAAATATCGACACCAGTCACGGATTAAGCGACTCAACTGCGTCGTAATCCGAAATTTCAAATGTTTTTGAAATTTTTAAAATTATTCGAGTTTCTCGCACGATTAAGAAACGAAGTCTATTATTAATACTCTCCATTTAGTAGTGAAATTTCAATATAAACTTTTTATAGAAAAGTAGATTATAGGAAAGAAATGAAAATTGCGGTGACTAAAATCTAAGTATAGCTTTGGACTAACATTGTGTTACTTATATTTCTCGTCCGTATAACACAGTCTGCGCAATATAGTATTTAAATACTAATGCGCAAAATATTTAATATTTCCTCCGCCTGTACAAGATTTTATGCACAACGCCATCGGAATTTGGAATCCGTCTTAATCTCACCGGTCGCTTTTAGCACGGTCGGACCTCATTTTTGTCTTCGCTCCACCAGCGATATATACAGACGGTGGTAATTCCGATTATTTCAGCTTTTCTTTAAATCTATCCAAACATCGATGTTTCCATTAAACTGAATGCTGTAGACGATAAATATTTCGCCGCTCGACAAATAAAAATAAAATAATATTTAAACAACAAATACACACTTTCATATTACCGTCGTGGTAATATGATGGGGTCTCCTCGTGCCGCTAATTCAGTCCCACATAAACTCACACCGCCATATAGATTGACTTACACTCTGCGCAACATCGACATTCGGTATGTCTCTGGAGGAAAGTTGAAATAATTCGAAAGATTCTACACTGTCTGCAACCGAGATTGTCTCTTCTCGCGGCTTCCCTAGTTAATATTTTTCGTGTCCCTCTGAGCCGCGTTCGAATCGACCGAGACTAGCCGTCTGTATTATCCGAACACATAAATTTCACTTATTCATTCGTGACAGGCGATGATAAGTCCAATCGGTATAAAAACAATCGATAAATTATCGAGAAAAACGCTATTTCGAAAATATGCACAAAGGATGGATAGAAATAGCTCTATTCTGCGACGACGTCGAAACACTTTTCAATACACCACAAATACGCCCACAAGCACGTGTATGGAATATTCTAAGAGCACAAACTTGTAACGACTTTTCGAAGGTCGGCGATTTTTTTTTTCTTTTCTTTTCGTCGAAAAGTAAGAAAATTTAATGAAACGAACAAATTACTAATTTCAAAGAGCGACGGAAGGGGCTCCGCTAACATACGTCTCCTCGCATCGGGCACGTATCTAATTTAATGAAGTCGAGCTTATCAATGGCGGCCTTTGAAAATTCCGATAAAAGCTTAAAAGTTTCTCCATCACGTAGCGCCTTCGCTGTTCGGGGCTCCAGAATCGCAAAGAAAAATATTCTCCATCAAGTTACTTCATCCGCATTCCATTTATATATACTCTTCGGTCTGCTCTACGGTATTGTGGAACGGTTTGCCGAGGTGCGCTTAGCAAGTTTTTAGCCCCTGCCGAAAGTACAACTTCGGTATACATTCTAAAAGCCAATCGAGAATCAATGCTGGCCCGCGTACGAAAAATTGTACATAATTACGCTTTGGTAACTCTGAAAAGATACGAATAAAAGAACGAAAATTACTTTGAAGAATTTTAAGATTCATTAGGAAACTTTTAATCCATTTTTAAGAACACTACTACTTTTTCGTCTGTTTTAACTTCGTTCCCGAGTTTTCTGACCATCCAACAATGGACATTTCCTAGTAATCATTTTTCTTCAGCATCCGTCAACTATGAAGCTATCGAAGACCGATCATGATTAAATGTACGTCGGCGATATTTTCTCTCTTTCCTCGGTCACCTTGCCTCCTTTTTTTCAATTCGATTGTGCCGAGCAAAGTAATCTCTGCTCACGAATCGATATCGGTAATGAAAAAAAAAAAAAAAAATGTAAACATTTCCTCGATGTTATTAGTAAATTATCTGCCGTCACTTATTCGCGCAACAGAAACAATCGTTACCATTGTATGTTTTCAGACAACGCCGCTTATTTTCCCTTGAAATTTGGGCCGAAAAACGATCTCGACTCACGACAAAAACTAACAACGGATTAAACCACAAATTACAATGCGAACGAACAAAAAAATTACTCGATGTGATACATTAACAAATAAAAACAAAAAAGCTTAGTAGACGTAAATATACAGAGAGATAGAATATAAATCTACGTGAACAGAAATATATACATAGATTTTTAAGTCAGTTGAACCCCACCCCACCCCGAGATGTTCAAGATGCCGTAGAGTAAATAAGCCAAACCGGCGCTCACCAAAATTCATCGCGGCGGGGCGCACCGAATAAAGTATTTTATTCCGTTTTAACTCTTATCGATTTACCTGAAAAGTGGGCAAATGTGAATTTTATATAGCCCGGAAGAAGGTAAATAGGACGGTCTGATATTTCACGCAGAGCAACAGGAAGTGGATAAAAACGTGATATTTCGACTCTGTTCTTTGTTTAAGCCGGGACTATCTAGAATTCGGCAAAAAATAAATCAGCTACGACAAATCTGGCAGACAGAAAGCTCCTCTCAGATAGAAGAAAAGCTTCTTAGAACAGGAATAGACCCCGTACGCTACTTTCAAGTGATAGTGTACTAATTCGGTTCACAGTTAAAACAAACGGCAAAATCGCTCGAACATGTGCCGAGAGTGTAAAGAAGAACGGTTTCCTACTTTTTCAACTGTCTGCCGCCGGCGAATGTCTTTTACCACTGTGAGGTATCGTTGAAAAATATCAGAGGGTGAAGTTTAGCCGAGCAAATCCAAAACCGAAAATACTGTTCAGCTCGGCACTAAGCCGGAAGTCGGTTAAAGATGGCGACTATTGATGACAGGTGCACACGAAAAATGGAGCAGTTCGTTCGACAGAAACGTTCAATTACGTATTTTCTTCATTACACATACATACACGTATGTGCGTAAAATTTTAATTGTCCAGACAACGGATGTGTCTGTTAGAAACGGAACAAGTGGCCGCTGAAAAGTACCAACGTCCCTGAAATAATTTTATACCTCGATAACTGATATTGCCTGTAAATTTTTTGTTTATATTAAATAAGCACGCGAGAATAATGAAATATAAACGTTTCAATCAAGTACCAGAATGATTGCACAGAACGTGAAATCTAGATGAGATTGAAAAATTAAAAGAAAAAAAAAGTACAGGAAAAGATTTTAAAACTATTATCAAGATGATAATTCTGTTTTGTTTTTGTTTTTTTTTATTATTGTTATTGTTATTAAAAACCTCATTTAAAAGTGACGAATCCTTACAATTGCAATAATCAAACTGAGAAATAAAAGCGAGCCGCCCGATTGACTCTTAATAGTGTTTCCGAAAGCCAAAAGTTAAGATTCACAATGTTTCCCATCTAACTGCGCTCATACCTACACTTCCTTCTCATCCATGGTTCTCGGAGTTTCCCTCTCTTTCACGATTTATAATTTCCTCTATTGTCCGCCTGCGCTTTAATCACACACTGCTGCCCTCTTCACGCTATCGTTTCTCTTTGCTTCCGTCTCCTCATTGTCCGTTGCATCCAGATGAAGCAGTTGTCTGTGATGCTGATCACATTTTCTTCGAGTGCTCTGCTCTTTCTGCGGAGCGTTCTCTTTTCTATCTTCACCTTATAAATCTGGGGCTTCCCACTCCTTACTGTGCGTCTTACATCTTGTCCCTTCCTTCCCAGTCTGTTGTTCTTGTCCTTGGTTCCTTTATTTCAGCTGTCTCCAATCGAATTAGGTTCTAGTTAGTTGTCTCTTCTTCCCGTTGTATCTGGGCAATGGTCCATAGTTGATGCGCCCAAAAAAAAAAAAAAAAAAAAAACTGCGCTCATTGGTTGTTTTTTTTTTCTTTATAAAAAATTTTACTTCTTCTAGGACCCGTCTTTACTTGGACATATTTCTCAGTCCTTAGATTGTACATACTTATACATTCAACAGAATTTTTTTTGCACATCGTTTATAGCGAAAATTGGTTTTAATTATCTACGTCACTTCTCGTAAAATAAAAAAATTATCGCGCCTTATAAACGCGATACAAAAAAGTTACATAATTGTTCGTATTAACCCGATGATGTAAAAACGACATAGTCATTAATATATACACAATTTCTCGCCGTAAATTCCGCGCCACCTTCTTTACCGAATAAACCAACATTAGAAAAAACTGGTAAAGTTTTATAATTTCATTTTTAAAAAGCACACACAATACTGCCTTTAAACTTACATAAAAGTTCATGCCTTACAGCTTCAATGCATGGCATTAAACGATTTTCGGTCACTCGTCATGTTTGCATCTTCGGACGCAACTTTCATGATTATACTTTTCTATCAATTACTCAATGAAAACAGACAGGCCAAGCATTCCTCCGAAAAACATATCCGGCAACTTATAGTTCAGTGCATTAAGTCTGAACTGCCATGTAACCTCAATCACATGCTGCGATGAATGAAAGTTCACTAACCATCGTTGCACATACTTATCGGGAAATACAAAATCCGTTCTAAAAAACCGGCAATATTTATTACTGAAAAGGGCGTAATTCAAAAGATTTGCAATCAGCTCTAAAATTGGGCTTTCACAGATTACCCGTCGTCTCGGCGCCTGTTTTACAGAAAATACAATCTACCGGTAACACAACCAAAATGCTGGTCAATTTTGATTTTTCCGAACAATACAAGCTTCTAAAGCCGTTTCGCCGCTGAGATGAAAAGAAACGATTGCGATACAATTTTCACATATACCGACTGAACACGATTTGCAGGCAATGATTGTAATAAAGTTATCAAGCACTAAATCGTGTAACCACATCTCGGCAGTGTTGTCATCCGCTACATGCTTACAAATACTTGTAGCACGATTTATGGCAAAACTATGTGTGCATAACTCGATCCTTCGTGTGTCTCACTATTGGATTAAACTCGCCGCGGGCAATGCAATTCTTATAATTTTAATCAACTATATAATTTTTTAATTTTCGATCTACGGATGATTGCCGTCTCTGTTGACGACACTTTATGGCACAACTCGCAAATTTCATTAATTTCCACAAAACTTTTCGTTACATATATAAGACATATTTAATAGAAACAAAAACCTTACATTAATTTCTTCTATTACCCCTGGTGTAAAAATGACCACAGTCTTCTATTTACTTATATATCAATGACTACGTCTTAGCTCGAGGTACACTACATTTTTTGTCCGATAATTATGCTCCGTTAATTTATATAAGATCACAAAAGTTAAATGCCGTGCTGCATAACTACTAAGATTTTTTTTTTTTTAAATAAAGGGAAAATTAGAACGATATAGTCAATTAAAAATGATTTTTCTAAAAGAAGTTTAGAAGAAAAAATATTGCGAGTTAAGGGGGGCTTGCCTTCTTGCAACGCTCGTAAAGCAGAGTTATATATATATATATATGTATGTGTGTGTGTGTGTGTGCAAATTAAAAGCTCGAACCACATAGTTGAAAAGTTGGGTGGTAAAGTTAAAACCTCTACAAAGCTAATACAATAATTTAAAAAAAAAAAAAAGTAAGTTCCTATCAAGAAATCCGATAAATAAAATATTTACTTGCGTTCATCATTTCCTGATTTAGTAGCATATAAAAGTATCATTAGGCTGTTTTAAAATTTTTCCACAATATATGCGAAGCGAATCATCTTCCATAATTTCAGTACATTTAAACCGAAGCTCAATAGAAATATTTTATACTATAAGACATATTTTATTGGCAGACATGTTTGTTGATCTTCAGTGCACTAATTTCGCCCTATTCTTCACGACTAATGCGTACATATAAACTAACCAGGACTAAGTTTAAATTGTATTTTTCGGGTAAGTATGCGTATCGAAATCAGAGAGGGATTTTCTCGATTTTGAACATTTAAATTTTAATTATTCGCCTATATAGTTTATTACAGTTTCCGAGAAAGTTTTGCGCGCACTTCTCTCGCAGGCAGTCGCGCGAAGTTAGATAAGACATGCAAAAAAAAATAACGTAATTTTTATTTTAAACGTTTAAACATATCAGAATTTTTATATCTAGTCATTTCCCGTGCTTCTCACAACCTTTTTTATAGCCGGAGCAACCTTGATAAAGTTTGAATTCCACATACAACTTCGCATAAATGTATCACTCAAATAGAAAACAGGTAGGTACGGCGTTAGTCTCAAGTTGCTACGTGCATGATTCCTCCAAACACATACATATATATATACGTATACACGCGCGCGCGTGTGCGTACACATACAAAGCTATATTTCAATTTCGTAAAGTCGTACTGACGAGTAGAATACGTCCCAAATTACTTTAAAACAACTCAAATAATCATAATAAAATAAAATATTATAGTTTAAAAAACTAAAAACAGATGCTCTTTATATGTACGATGCGCTAAAAAGCCTTAATTAAATTTAAATTGTTTTAGAATATATATGAAGCTAAGCGTGAAGAGGTGGACAGTAATAATTAATTTTAATTCGCAATAAAAATTTAAGTTCTTTTACAATATTAACATATAAGAATGAAAAAGTGGACGTAAATAATTAATTCCTCAACAAATGTAAATGACATAAAACCAATGTCCACTTTTCGGAAAATATTGGAGACCACTTCACCATAAACAAAGTGTTGATATGTTCAGAATTACCGAAGATGACATCGTAACGCTTCAAGCGTTGTAAACTTCAGGGTTCCGTGTAATAATCATATTTACTATAATTTAATTGTCTAATTGCTGAATTAAGTCAGGTACATACGCTACATGTTTATGATCATTTAACAAAACCGATGTTAATTTAACTTATTCATAAAGATCGTACTATATAGTTTATATATTGCATTTACTCGATCTCAGTTACTAGTACATTCATTTAAAAAGGGTTCTGCTCATTGTAAATTACCATTTGTTGTAACTACAAAAATAAAACACAAATAAAAAATCAACCGGACAGCAGCACGTCCGCAACTTTAAATGCAAAAATAATTCAGACGTGCGGTTTACGGCGAAAATACGACGATTCGGCAGTTTAAGCAACAACGAAGAAAACACGCGCTGATTATTCAGATTATTTATGTTACGTTTTTGTCAACAAACGAAGAGGAGCTTTTTTGTTTTTTAAATATTTCGGTCAAATTATTAAACTTAAACAATCGCATTTATGACGTCAGCGGATAACTCACTATGCAGATAATTTGCTGCGCTTATACAGGACAATATTCGATCCGGCAGCGCACAAAGCTAATCATTTTTGTACCTACTTTTCAAAATGCATTATCCACACTTGCGAACAGTGACACTTTTCTTTCGTTTACTCTCAGACCTCATGCTTTCAATACCGTTCGTAATCCTTCGAGCCTTCTTCATAACTTCCACTTTTTTATACCTACACTCGGAATAAAATTTTTAAGAATCTATTCTCTACCGCGTTTGAACGCATAGATAACCTGTCCCCTACTACCACTTTGATGATAAAATAAATGCAACATTTATAATAATATCAATATTTTTTATTAATAACAACGATAATAATAATAATAATAATAATAATAATAATAATAATAATAATAATAATAATAATAATAATAATAATAATAATAATAATAATAATAATAATAATAATAATAATAATAATAATAATAATAATAATAATAATAATAATAATAATAATAATAATAATAATAATAATAATAATAATAATAAATAATAAATAAAGAAATAAATAAATAAATAAAAATAAAGACAGCAAGTTTTGAAAACAGAATTTAGCATTAGTCTGATCGATTACTAAGCTAGGTTTAAGATTAACTTTCAAAACTTAACTCTTTTTTTCATTAAATCCTTATCATTTTCTAAAAGTATTTTAAAAATATACGCCCACGTCAGTTTCGAAAACAAACCGTTCGAAATATTCTACATCAGTCAAAATGAATTTGCAGCAGAGTTCGATAATACAGTTGCCAAATTTAAGCTGTTTGCCATACTTATCTAACTTATAAGCAAAAACTCTTATTTCGGTTATTATATTTTCTCAATACCTCTCATTTTTATTTTTCATACTTCCCTAACACAGTGGACAAAGTTTGCATTACGTGCCAACTACCTAAGCGCATAGGATACGGTGAAAGTTTGCCCTTTTCCGTAGCGGAACTAAAAGAAAAACCAACTTTACAATATCAATTCAAAATCTCTTTAATGCGAATAAATAATTAAAAACATTAAAAAATAAATTCAGTTCTTGACGAGGAGATGTGTGGTGGTAGCAAAAAGAACGGCTTTTAATTGCGCTTAATAACAAGAAGTACAAATTACGGAGAAACACGAGGGATATCATTTTTAATGGTAGCTTTGCGTTACTTAATTAGGTCCTCTGAGACTTGTTATTGCAATAGAAAACGAACAAACAGATGTATGCTATGGTTGTAGAGGTTGAAAAAACAAACATAACCGAAAAGAATCAATGATTGATTAAGCAAATAAGTTCGTAGAATGCGACTGAATTCGTTTTTTATCTATCGAATAATCAGCTGCCTCCCAAATATTAGCAAAACGCAATATATAAATTTGACATCGCGTGTTCGTGGCTAGTATTTGTTTTTGTTTTGTTTTTTTTTTTTTTCATTTTTTGAGCTTTAGATTTTACATAAAATCTCCATTTTTTTTGTTTCTTTAAAATTAGCAAACAAATGACGTACACGACAATAATCCTCTTTTAATATATATATATATATTTTTAAAGAACGAACAAATTTGAAAAAACCACGCGCACACACGGGCGCATTATTTAAAAGGAAAATAAATATTTGAAAAAATTTTCCCATTTTTATAACATTTAAAAAATGAATATTATTCTTTAATTCTTCATAAACAGAAAATAATAATAACAATAATAATAATAATAATAATAATAATAATATTAATAATAAAAAATTAAAAAACGTACAAGTGTTTAAAAAGTACCCAAATTATTCTTCACGAAATTCTGATTCGAAATACGGGATGTTATACTGGATGATTTTCAAATCTACTGTGTATAAAGTTTTAATCTATTGCCAGTTTTATGAATCGGTAATAGAATCTTCCGCCTTAACTTCCACAGTTACGATGTTTTATTACACCTTTCAATTCTGTCTATATTGTCCGGCCCAAAATTTTACCATGTGTTCTTATCAGTAAAGTAAGTCCCATGGACACAGAGCGTCGGGGATTGTGAAGTTAAGCTTTCCATAATGGTACTAAGCCGAACAGCACTAATGGGAATAGAGAGGCAAGAGTTCCTTTCTATCAGCTGACTTCACTTTCCCAGATTTCTCTGATACCCAAGATTATTTCAGGCTAGGTAAACCCGGCAGCGACTTGGATACAGAACGAGACAAGTCTTGAGCCCGTAACGTTTGGTAGGCAAGCACCTTAACTGCTAGGCTACAGCACTACTTGTGTGTTAAAAGTACCGTCATTTTCCCTTTTTTTTTTTTTTTTTTTTTTTTTTTTGTTAAGTATCGGTATGAATCTAACTGAATTTGTTTCAAATAATCTAGAAACCATCACGTTGAAAAGAAGTTAACGTGTTCCGAGTTAGACGTAGTTGTACGCGTACGCGAAACAGAGTTTTAACCTTATCTTATCTTCTATAGTTTATCTCTAACATATTAATCGTTTTGTATTCGTGTTCCGATAAGTGTCAAGTAAATCGTAATCGCAACGTAAGACTTTGCCGGTCGCAGCCGACCTCAGCTGGTTTTTCGTAAATCAGACAATCAAAACGACATCCGGTACTGAGTACAGACCGAGCATGTCGTACGCAACTGCAACGAAAAAAGAAACCTTCCCGTCCGCCAACCAAGCTATAATTTTCCCACACGTCGATGGAGCTCCGCTGCCGTATTACGCTCGAAAAATGGTAAACATCATAGGTAATAATATACTACATTGCGCCAAAATATCGAATAACCGCGTTCGAATGTATATCAGAAGCAGAGAAATCGCTGAAAATTTTTTCAAGTCAGGTGGAGAAATCGAGATTAATAGAAAACTAGTCAAAGCCAGATGGTACCGACAAGAAAAAAATGATAAAAAAGTAATCGTATCTAATGTACCCCCCCACGTCCCCCATGCAGAAATAATTAAACTAATCGTCTCCCACGGAGTAGTACCTACTTCAGACATGAAATTCTTGCGACTTACGCAGGAAGAGGGTTTGACTAATATCCTTTCAGAAAGAAGATTTGTATATATCTCAGCAGAAACTTCGGAAAAATTGCCGAACTCAGAGTTTGTCAAATATGAAGACGACGAATATCGAGTATTTTACAATGATGCTCAAATCAAATGCTTCATCTGCCATCAATTCGGTCACACAACGCAGTCATGTGAGTTTAACAGATCCGAAGAATATAATGAAACTCTGGATAAATCCCAAAAATTAACGTCCAAAGAATCAGAAAAAAATTCCTATAAATCGAACGATGACGAAAAGGATGTGAACAACACAATTAAAATTGTCGAATCAACTGGAAATGCTAACACGGAGGCACCTTCCAACACCATCTGCCAAAGTGAAGACGTACCTCGTGGTAACGAAAATTATACCCGCGATGAAACGGACGTTGTTCAACAGACCATTAAAAGACCACTATCAATCAGCACCCAATCTCACAGCGACCAAACAGTTGACGACCTCCCAACGCCCGCTAACGAAACAGAAACACCACATACAAAAAAACAAAAACAAAAGAAGGCCAAAATCGAAAATCCGGCAACAACTTCAACCGAAGAAACATTCTCAACAAAACAACTTTTAGAATCCATCGAAGAAAACTTTGAAAAAAATAAGCAAGATTATCCGATATCACTTTCCAACTTCAAATTACTCATGGATCTCGTAAAAGGGCAGCAAGATCCTACCCAATGCGTAGCTCAACTCACCACCGATTTCAACGGTATAATAAAAATCCTGGCCGACAATTATCTGCATCTGGAACACCGATCAATGAAAAATCGTTTTACAAGACTGAAAAAAAAATTAGAAGAATCGATTTTAGAAAATGCTGAAAGTCCAGACAATCCAGACAATCCAGATAACATACAGAAGGAGCCCGACATGAACGATTGAATTCGAATGGTAATACGCAATCTACTTTGCTATTTGTAAAAATTTATCTAAATCGTATCAACAATAATTAATCCAATCCGTTATTCTTAATACCTAATCAAATACGTTATTCAATGGAATTGTAACGGCGTGAGAAGCCATAAAAATGAACTCCAACTCTTAATTCAAAAAACCTCTCCCCAAATCATCACTCTACAAGAAACCCATTTACGGTCACAAATTTCGTTTCAAATTCCCAAGTATAAAATTTTTCGTAACGACTACCCTGGAGGCATCATTGCTTGTGGTGGAGTCGCAATTCTAGTGAATAAAGATATAAAAGCAGTCCCAATCCATTTAATCAGTAATTTACAAGCCATAGCCGTTCAAGTATATACTCTTAACCATTTCAAAAGCCCTATCACTATCTGCAATATTTATATACCCCCTGATCAAAATCTCCAGAGCGATGAATTAAATGATATTCGAAATCAGCTACCAACTCCCTACATTATCACCGGTGACTTCAACGCTCACAGCCCAACTTGGAACTCAAATAACACAAATAATCGAGGTAATTCCG